>CAUYON010088163.1:0-14223 GCA_963573935.1 Arctocebus calabarensis
AAAAAAAATTCAAAATTATACTCCAAAGTATCACGGATATTGTTTCAACCAAGAATTCATCCAGATTTTGAGCTAAGATTTCTATTATTTAAATTCCCTTGGCCCAGATTTTTTGCCTTTTCTTCCTTGATTCCTATATAATTGCTGTCAGTAAGAGCCTGATAATTTGATAAACAGAAAGGGCTTTGTTTGCTTATTTTTAAAATGATCAGTTATTGTTTCCCCTGAGAGATAGCATCTAGCTCTGTCATCCAGGCTAGATGTCACTGGAGTACAGTGACATGATCATGGCTCAAGTGATCCTCCTGGTCCAGCTTTCCAAGTATCTGAGACTACAGACATATGCCACTGTACCCTGCTGTTTACAACTTTCTTTCTTTTTGGAGGGCGGGGTCTCTGTGTCTTGATATGTTGCTCAGCCTGATATTGAACTCCTGGCCTCAAGTACTCCTCCCACCTCAAGACTCCCAAAGTCCAGGGATTAGGGCATGAGGCGTTGTGCCTAGGCTAAATGTTTTTTTGTTTTTCCCCTGAGACAGGGTCTCACTGTCACCCAGACTAAAGTGCAGTGGGTGGTATCATTATAGCTCACAGCAACCCCGAACTCCTGTATTCAAGGGATCCTCCTGGCCCTCAGGCTTCTGAATAGTTGGGACTATAGGCATGTGCTATGATGCCTGGCTAATTTTTCTATTTTTTTTTTTTTAATTGAGATAGAGTCTTAACTTTGTCACCCTCGATAGAGCGCTATGGTATCATAGTTTACAGCAACCTCAAACTCTTGAGCTTAAGCAATTCTCTTGCCTCAGCCTCCCTAGTACTGGGACTACAGAAACCCACCACAGTGCCCAGCTATTTTTTTTTTTTCAGCAGGCCCCAGACAGGTTCAAACTACCAGCTCAAAGCATGTGGCTGGTGCCTTAACCACTGAACTACTGGCTCCCAGTCTAATTTTTCTGTATTTTTGTGAAGACAGTCTCACTCTTGCTCTGGCTACTCTCTAACTCCTGGGCCTCAAGTGATCCTCCTGCTTCGGCCTCCCAAAGTGCTGGGGTTATAGGTGTGAGCCACAGTGCCCAGACCTTCTCATCCCCACCTTCTCATTATCTTGTGTTTCCACTAGGTGGCAGGAGTGACTGAATACTTCAGCCTAGAGGGAAAGTAGAGTGAAAAAAGGAATCAGGATAGGAGCAGAAGGGAGAAGAGTGGAATGAGACTGTAGGGCTTTCAACTTCATAAATAAGAAGACAGGCAACTGCCTCTTGGCATATGAAATGTCATAGATCAGTAGGGAAAGAAATTTATCAAGGACTTTCTTCCTTCTAGGAAGTTCCTTTCGTTTTAGTAATTGACCAAGAAGAACAATGGACTTTCTTAATGTCAGTATTTTCATTTAAGATATCTATTTTGTTCATCTTGAATTTTGCTTCCATTGTGCTTTCTTTTTTTTTTTTTTTGAGACAGAGCCTCAAGCTGTCACCATGGGTAGAGTGCTGTGGCATCACAGCTCACAGAAAACCTCCAATTCCTGGGCTCAAGTGAGTCTCTTGCCTCCACCTCCCAAATAGCTGGGACTACAGGCACCTGACACAATGCCTGGCCGTTTTTGTTTTGGTTGCAGCCGTCATTGTTGTTTGGCGGGCCCGGGCTGGATTTGAACCCGTCAGCTCAGGTGAACGTGGCTTGCACCTTAGTCCGTTGAGCCACAGGCGCTGAGCCTGCTTTCTTAAATATTACATAGATTCGTGGCTAATATAATCTCCAATGTGGCTGTTTTAATTTTTTTTTGTAGAAACAGTCTCACTTTATCATTCACAGTAGAGTGCCGTGACATCATACAGCTCACAGCAACCTCTAACTCCTGAGCTTAGGCAATTCTCTTACCTCAGCCTCCTGAGTAGCTGGGACTACAGGCGCCTGCCACAACACCCGGCTATTTTTTTGTTGTTGTTGCAGTTTGGCCGGTCTGGGTTCAAACCCACCACCCTCGGTATATGAGGCCGGCGCCCTACCCACTGAGCCACAGGTGCCTCCCTCAGGGTTCCTTTTGGCTTTAACAGTTTATAAAGTTTGTCATCCTTTGCTCATACAATGATTATTTTTAAAGTTTTTTGTTGCTGGTTTCCCTCATAAAAACAACAACAACAATAATAAAAATAATAAAGGCAGAGTTTGTGACCAGCCTGAGCAACATGGACGACCCCATCTCTAAAAAAAATTTTTCAGAGGTGTGTTGGGGCTCGAACCTGTAGTGTAGCTGCTTGGGAGGCTGAGACAGGAGGATTGCTTGAGGGCTACAGTAAGCTGTGATCGCACCACTGTACTCTAGTCTAGATGACAGAGTCCCACTGTAAGTCTCACGCTAAGTAAATAAATACATGGATAAATTAATTTTAACAGTCAGACTTGAAATAGCCATTTTTATAGAAATTTGTCATCATTACCCACTTTTCTCGTAGATTAAAATTTTATGCTCTCGGCTTGGCGTCTGTGGCTCAACGGGCTAAGGCGCCAGCCACGTACACCTGAACTGGTAGGTTCGAATTCAGCCTGGGCCTACCTACAACAATGATGGCTGCAACCAAAAAATGGCCGGGCGTTGTGGTGGGTGCCTGTAGTCCCAGCTACTTGGGAGGCAGAGGCAGGAGACTCGCTTCAGCCCAGGAATTGGAGGTTGCTATGAGCTGTGATGCCACAGCACTCTCTCCAGGGTGACAGCTTGAGGCTCTATCTCAAAAAAAAAAAAAAAATTTATGCTCTCTTTTAGATTTTAAAGTTAATATGATAAATACTGTTCTTCTATGCTGACCTTTGGTTTTTGAGGGAGAACCTTAAAACTGAAAAATTATATATCTTAGTGAAGTGACTGCAGAAATAAAGTCACAAGATTAAGTGGTTGAGGGGTGAGACCTTCAGACATTTTTCAGGGATCATTTCTTGTGATACCTACCTTACTTTTTTAGATACTGGCATAAAACAGCATTCAGAATGCTCAGTTTTTTGTAACTGAATTTTAAAAGCTCTTTTTTTTTTTTTTTTTTTAAATGATGAATATTTCTTCAGATTTTTTCAGAGGACCCACAGTATCAAATGTCCGCCTGGCTGGATTAGAGTATGTTCTGCACGTCACTGCACTGAATGGGAAGATTTACTTTCGAAGCTATAAGTAAGTGCATTTCCTAGCATGTTTTCTCATCCCTTAGGGCTAACATTTTAGTGTGACTGTTTTATAAAGCTCAAGCTTAGAATTAATGTTTGGCCAGACGTTTTATTGGAGAGTTTGCAAGACTCTGTGCTGCAGAGCAACAGGGCAGCTCTGTGCTGGTTCTCCAGCTGAGCAGTGCCTCTGAAATCATGTTTCCAGGGCCCCAGCACATCTGATGCTGTACTCTCTCTGAACCTAGAACACTAACCCTCCCTAGCTTTATTTATGCCTTTTTCTTCATCGTTTTGGGCTGGACTAAGAGCACTATGCCACAAGTCTTAGGCCAGCCAAAGCAAATCTGAAAACCCTAAAACTAAAAATGGAATTTTCTAAAAGGAATGCAAAGATTCAGTGGCTCATTCCTTTACACCCTGTTCCTCCAGCCTAGGCCTTTTACTCTTCCCCCACAAATCAGTCCGAACACACTGATTCTGCTTTTCTTAAAGAGCTGATGACCTGCTGTAACTGTACCTTTGGGGGTAAATGTGGCATTGGCTGGTAGAGCCTCCACTTTCCTAGTGAATATACTGACTGTTGCAAAGTGTCTTTCTTTTTTGTTTTTCTTTCTTTCTTTCTTTCTTTTTTTTTAAAGACAGAGTCTTGCTTTGTCACCTTTGGTAGGGTGCTGTGGTGTCATAGCTCACAGCAACCTCCAGCTCTTGGCCATAGATGATTCTCTTGCCTCAGCCTCCCAAGAAGCTGGGACTACAGGCACCAACCTCAATGCCGACTACTTTTTGTTGCAGTTTGGCTGGGACTGGGTTTTTGTTTGTTTGTTTATTTGTTTTGAGACAGAGCCTCAAGCTGTCACCCAAGATAGAGTGCTATGGCATTACAGCTCACAGCAACCTCCAATTCCTGGGCTCAAGCGAGTGTCTTGCCTCCGCCTCCCAAGTAGGGACTACAGGCGCCCACCACAACACCCGGCCATTTTTTTTTTCTTTTTTTTTTCTTTCTTTTTTTTTTTTTTGTAGAGACAGAGTCTCACTTTATCGCCCTGGGTAGAGTGCCGTGGCGTCACACTGCTCACAGCAACCTCCAGCTCCTGGGCTTAAGCGATTCTCTTGCCTCAGCCTCCCTAGTATCTGGGACTACAGGCGCCCGCCACAGCGCCCGGCTATTTTTTTGTTCTGCAGTTTGGCCGAGGCCGGGCTTGAACCTGCCACCTTCGGTATATGGGGCCGGCGCCCTACTCGCTGAGCCACAGGAGCTGCCCGCCCGGCCATTTTTTTGATTGCAGCTGTCATTGCCATTTGGTGGGCCTGGGCTGGATTCGAACCCACCAACTCAGGTGTACGTGGCTGGCGCTTTAGCCCGTTGAGCCACAGGCGCTGAGCCTGGGGCTGTGTTTCAACCCGCCTCCCTCGGTTTATGGGGTCAGCACCTTACCAACTGAGCCACAGGGGCTGCCCACAAAGTGCCTTTCTTTGTATTGGAATTCAAAATTTGGAGTATGTGTTGACCTGACAGCTCAGTGTTGACAGTGTCTTCTGTTCAGTTGGGCTGTTTGTGCAACCATTTGTGTTCATCATTTCATACAAGGGGTTACTTTTTTTTCAACGGACTCCATGGCTGAAAAGCCTTTGTCCAGCAGAGCATCCAAGTGTGACTACATTTCCATCTTGATCTTTGCTACATTGAATCAGAGACACTTAGTTCTTCTCACAGTATGATTAACACCACTGCTTCTGTTTTTCTATTTTCTTTCTATTTATCTTTTATTTTAAAGATAAAATAATATGGCTCGGTGCCCATAGCACAGTGGTTACAGTACTAGCCATATGCATCGAGAATGGTGGGTTCAAACCCAGCCTGGGCCAGCTAAGCAACAATGACAACTGCAGCAAACAAATAGCTGGGTGTCGTGGCGGGCACTTGTAGTCCTAGCTCCTTGGGAGGCCAAGTCAAGAGAATTGCTTGAGCCCAAGCGTTTGAGGTTGCTATGAGCTGTGACAACAGGGCACTCTACCGAGGGAAACAAAATGAGACTGTATCTATAAAAAAAAAAAAAAATGATAATATGGCAAAATGCAATGAAGTATGCAATATAGGGACTTTCTAACCATTTTTAGTTAAGATAAGTCTGCTGTTGGAGTTTCCATGTTTGATTTTGGAGCTTCCAAGAATGTTATGCTATAAAGTAGATGACTGCTATTTAAAGAAATCGTTTTAAATAAGTAAATAACAGGATACTTGAGGAGTTTTACAACATTGAGTGGTGCTTGGGTAATCTCAATTCATCGGACATACCAAATGCTGGCAAGTTTTCCTCTTAGCAGAAAATTAGTACTTTAAGTGATAGTGATTTTATTTGGAATTTTATATATAATGTCCCTAATTTCTTTCTTTCTTTTTTTTTTTGAGGCAGAGCCTCAAGCTGTCACCCTGGATAGAGTGCTGTGGCATTACAACTCACAACAACCTCCAATTCCTGGGCTCAAGCGAGTCTCTTGCCTCCGCCTCCCAAGTAGCTGGGACTACAGGCGCCCACCACAACGCCCGGCCATTTTTTGGTTGCGGCCGTCATTGTTGTTTGGCTGGCCCTGGGGCTGGATTCGAACCCGCCAGCTCAGGTGTATGTGGCTGGCGCCTTAGCCCATTGAGCCATAGGCGCCAAGCCAGTATCTATTTTCTTAACAACTAAGATAGGGATACACATTTGGGGACTTGGCTACTAAACCAATCATTTCATATCTCTAGGACTCTTCTTGAAAGACTCTTATACGTGTTCACAGTAGAGCAGTTCAGACTTATTCATTCTAATGACATTATAGCACAAAGAACAAAATAATTTATAATTGATAACTGCTTTGGTAATGGCTTTAGGTAATTGTGCAAACACGATTTGCATTATATTAAATAAATGATTACTATAACACAAACAAATTTTAAAATACAGACTTTATAACTCTAAGGTAATGAGTTTTGAATTAACGGACTCTACTAAGCAACACTTTAGGGACCCCAGATCATGTTTTCATTTTAATTTTCACCCTAATACTTGCCTGCTCATGGATAATGTCTGACAATTCTTTTACCATGTCTCTGAAATTTGACTTTAGGCCTTCATGGTATTCAACTTGATCTTCTTTAATTAGCCGCTCATTTAGTTCAAGTGCAATACTGCAAGCTTGTATGAATTTCCTGTGGATAACCATCAAAGACAAAGATTGTGTTATTTATTCTTAGAAGTTTTTCACTGATAAGCAATTTGATAACTCAACTTACCCATGGCATTCCTAGAATGAAGATCAGAATCCTATATTTTGTCACTGTGCATCTGAATGTCACTTCCTACATCTAAAATACATTCTCCTTTGTTTTCGATCTTTGCCCTGTGGTTTCTTGGCTCAAAATACGTACCTTCTAGAAAACCTACTGGCTCAATCATTTACTTGGTATTATATCAACTGAAGCTGTGCTAATATTAATTTGCATTTGTAGATAGTGAGTTATTCATTCAAAAAGAATTTATTTTAGGCTTATGTGCCCAGTCCAGTGCTGGGAGCTACTGGTGTGAAGGAGCTTCCCTGGGCTGTTAAGAGACAAAGAGCTGATAACCTATCATAAAAGCACTTTTCTATTACTTCACGTGTTTATGTTTGATGTCCAAATTAGAGTGTAAGTATTAGGGGACAAAGTACCTCATTGCTCATTTGTTTTATATCCCTGTCATAGCAACCAGTAGTGTCTCTTGTGCACGTTGAGCATTAATAAATATTGGTGAATGTATGACTAATGGTTACTCTGCAACCTGGAAGAGGTGATAACGCACAGACAGGAAAAGCCAATGAAATAAGCTGGGTGCAAATGAGCAGACAGCTTATCATTCTCTTTAGATTACTTCATCCAAATGTTTTTCTTGATCTGAATGCAACCCCTTTTTATGTATTAAACAGATTTTTTTCCTAATGTAAGACCATTTATACATCCCTTTGTTTACAGGGCTACTCACTTAAGACAAGATACTGCATGCTCTGGACTGACAGAATCCAAGTGGAAATAAGGACAGAGGATAGGAACCAGCCTATGCAGTACTTCCAGCCCCATGTTTATTCTTAGCCTAAATGGTCTGAACTGCGATTAACATAAGGTTATTTGGGCAAAGAAGAAAATCATTAAATGAACATAGACTTGTGTTTGTGTCACTTGAAATACCCAAAGCAATATAGTAAATTGGCATATTTAATCCCTTTTCACTAGGGCATTATTAATGTCCTGCAGGATGAGACAGATCACACACACCCATGCTACTTAAAGTACCATTAGGAGGACACATAGATGCTGTAAAAGAGCTTAGAGAACGTTCTTTTTTGGAGGAGCATTATTTGGTAAATATGTTGGGGATTTGGGGGGGGGATTTTTTTGGTTTTTGTTTTTAAGACGAAAATGGTGCAAAAGAATAGGGATCTACTCTGAAGACTTTAAGACACTTACCTAAACATGTCTTTCAACTCATTCACTTTCTTAGGTGGATACTTGCTGGCTTGACTGTCATTTAAGAAAGCCCTTGCATATGCTAATGGACCAGCATTGACCTAAATTACAAAATGAGAAAAACTGAGTATTATCAGAATGTAATAATCAAAAGTAGTTTTTGCATTTCTCCTTTTTATTATAAAGCCCCCCAAAACACAAGAAATCCATTTCTGAATAATATATTTATTATGTTTACTGCAAGTTTGCTTAAGAAAACCATTAACTGAAGCAAATAATCTACAAAGATGATGTTCTAATAAATTAGTTACTGATTTCTGGTATGTAAATACAGGGCTTGACTACCAGTCATAAGCATTGATGTTAAAGTCTTCTGATATGAAACAAAATTAATACAAATTAGACACATTTTTTTCATTAATTAAAAGTAATGCACAGGATTTGGCATTCAATAAGAGCACAACACAAGATTACAATTAATTCTTGTTCTGTGCCCTTATGGAAACAAAAGCAACATCATGAAACATTTAATACATGCTGCACAACCAACATACCTGCACAGAAACACAGCCCTGCAATTTAAGTTGGAGCTGAATCATGTCCACGTCAGCAGAGGAGCAAAGCTTTTGCAGCTCTGCAGTTTTATCTTTTATTTCATCAGTAGCAACATCAATTGGTTTTAAATTAATCTGCTGTTCACAGTTTATAGGAATCCTCTTCTTCACGTAGGGAAACGAGTTGGAAGCTATTAAAATGTTAAGATTGATTTACTGTCTTACAAAGCCATTTGTTAAAAACAACTAGATGAAAGAAAAAAATCTATTGTGCTTAATTTTCCTCCCCATGCCTTCTCTAGAAGATGCCTTAGGTTACGTATAGTACTTCAGGATTGAGAAAAAAATTCCCTTTAGGAGACACCTCTGAGCAATCATGAATGACATATGGGAAAATGATGGCTTATAACATGAACATGTTTGTGCAAACTTGTAACTGCATGGCAGAACAAAGAATGATTAAAATTTCAGTTACATATTCCCGCTAGCCAGCTGCTACTTGTGTGTATCAAAAAGGACCAAGACAAAAAAGTTAACACATAAAGTTCTACTTACTAGTCAAGATTGTACGGCGTTTGCATTGTTCCTCTACACAGCCTTGCTTTTTGCCTGATAAAGTATAAGGAGCCTCAAAGACAAATCTGTTGATGTTATGATTTCTTTCAAATTCAGTCTTTCTTTCTGTGAGTTCTTTGTCATCAAAGTAGGGCTTCACATAAGTGACTTGGATATGAGCATATTTTGGATCAAGTTCTTTGACATTCACCTATAAAATAAGAAAGGCTTTATTTTATTAATTCGATGGAAGAAAAAAGGAGATAGAAATAAACTAACTGCTTGGAGACCAAATGAGGAACACTGCTATTATGATTGTGTTTCCAACTGAATACATACTTGAAGGGAGTCTCTGTTCTTTTTTTAAGGATCTTTACTTCTGATTATATAGAAGTTACAGAAATCTATTTGGAGACTACAGAAATGTAGGAAAAGGCTTGATGCCTGTAGCTCAGCACCTAGGGTGCCAGCCACATACACCAGAGCTGGTGGGTTTGAATCCAGCCCGGGCCTGCTACACAACTGACAACTGCAAACAAAAAAAATAGCCAGGCACTGTGGCGGGCACTTATAGTCCCAGCTACTTGGGAGGCTGAGGCAAGAGAATCACTTAAGCCCAAGAGTTTGAGGTTGCTGTGAGCTGTGACGCCATGATACTCTACTGAGGGCAACATAGTGAGACTCTGTTTCATTAAAAAAAAAAAAAAAGAAATGTAAACTAAATATTACCATAATCCTCTTACTCAGCAATGATCATTATTCACATTTTTATATATTTCCTTCTAATCATTTTTTATATGAATATATATTTGGGAAATTGAGATCATACTGAACATTGTTTTATAATATAATTTATAAAAATATATTAAAACAGGTAATTGTATATTACACAAATTCCACCTTTAAAAAAATATACTGTTGTTATGGTAGTGCTATACTCCAGTGACTGACATGACTTTTAATAGCTGTATGGATAAACGTGATTTACTAGAACATTCCCTCATTAATAGTTGGGCTGTTTTCCAATGTTCTGCTATGCTACTCTAAGTAATGTTTTGATGAATATCCTTGTATTTAAAACTGTTTACTTTTTTCCTGAATTTTCCTTTAGGATGCCTTCCTAGAAAAAAATGTCTTAGTTAACAATTTTATATGCATTAAGGACTTTGTTATATACAGAAGAGCTCACCACTTTGGATATCCAAGAGTGGTGTTTGACATTAAGAGTGGATACACTTGACTGCATTATTTTAATCCTGTCCTATGTAGGAAGGGGACCACACAAAAGTACAATGGTTCTATTGCAGAGACATAAAAGTATAGTTGTTAATTATGGACCATTTTGTGAATAGTCTAAATTAAGAAGCTATGCTGCTGGAGGTAAATTCCATAATTATCCCTGTTGAAACTTCAATCTGTGGACTTTACCCAAGAGTCTGAGGTTGCTGTGAAATATGATGTCATTACAGCAACCTGGATGCCTTTGATGCTAAGAGGGCAAAAAAGTGAGACTCTGCAACAGAGAGGAAAAAAAAAATCTGTGGACTCTAAACCCTTCCCACTGGAAATCTCTTGTGTCACTCCAGACAATGCCTACGATCTTCTTTCAGTTTTTTCCCAACTAAATTTGCTTTGTGCCTTGGGTGTTGGTGACTTTGTTAATATCATTACTTTGTGATAGACCCTTTTGTATTTAATGGAAGAAAAAAAATGAAACAAAAAGTAAATGGTGGGATCACACTTATGGTGCATCTTAGAAGGGACAGGTGAAACCTACTAAATGCACAACACAAATGTTTTCACACAATAAACAAGAAAATCCCATGAAAATTATGTCGAATAGTTGGATGAAAATATTTCAGACTGTATATGAAGCCCGCAACTGTACCCCATGATTGCACTAATGTATAGAGCTATGATTTAATAAAAAATAAAAATTAAAAAAAAAAAACACAAAACCCTCAAGATACACTTCCTGTATCCCTTTGTTTCTCCCACATATGCAATAGGATAGACAGGGGATAGAAAATTTCTTACCATCCTTCAACTTTTCTTAAACCTATTCTCACATGGAAATCTACAAGCCTATCTCCAGAAACATTAACCTTTTTTTCTCTCCTATTAGTTAGATTTCTCCAGAGAGACCTCAGGAGATAGTTGAGGTAATTATCTTGTTAAGACAAAACACAAAAGGAAAATAAAAAAAGAGGTCAAGTCTAATGTTTAACCTTACAAAAGTGAAATATTTTAATTATATACTAAAATATCTGAACATTACACAGGCTATACAGTAAAACCAAAAAATTTTCTTTCTTCCCAGGTAAATCTCTAGTCCCATTCCTCAGGGGTAACCATGGTTAATGATTTTTAGTATAATTCCAAAAATTTCCTAAGCTATATATAATCATTTGTGCAATATGGATTTTTTTTTCTTTTGAAATAGAGTCTCACTTTTTCTTCCTTGGCACAGTGCCATGGTGTCATAGCTCACAGCAACCTCAAACTCTTGGGCTTAAGTGATCCTCTTGCCTCAGCCTCCCAAGTAGCTGAGAGTATAGGTTTTCTGTTTTTAGTACAGACAGGGGTCTCACTATTGCTCAGGCTGGTCTCGAACTCCTGAGCTCAGGAGATCCACCTGCCTTAGCCTCCCAGAGTGCTAGGATTACAGGTGTGAACCACTGCCTGGGTATTTGTAATTTTTACTTTTGCACATTAAAAAACATATTGCAAAAGTAGGAACTGCTTATTATGTTTGTTACTTGTGGGGAATGACTAAAATATGTTACATAACCAATAATGTCAGAAGTCCAGCTGTCTGATACTGGTTTGCCACTAGCACTCTTTGGGCAGTTTTCAGAGGCAGAATAAGGTAGAAAACTGCATGCTGTCCATTACATTTCCATTTATATACTAATCAATAGCATGGGAGCAAGCCTATCTGTCTGCAAAAAGAGAACATCATCTGGTGTCCTAATTCAATAAAATGACAAAGGCTCGGCACCCATAGCTCACTGAGTAGGGCATTGGCCGCATACAATGAAGTTGGCGGGTTTGGGCCCAGCCTGGGCCTTCTAAAACAACAATGACAACTGCAACAAAAAAAATACCTGGGCATTGTGGTGGGCACCTGTAGGCCCAGCTACTCAGGAGGCTGAGGCAAGAGAATTGCTTAAGCCCAAAAGTCTGAGGTTGCTATGAGCTGTGAGGCCTCAGCACTCTACTGAGGGCAACATAGTGAGACTCTGTCTCAAAAAAAAAAAAAGAAGTTAACTGATCACCCCACACTGAACCTCAGTCAAAGCATTCTATAATGAGACATACTCTTATCTGACAATGTGAATGTTACTTTCTTCGCATTATTATTATTGCTTAATATTTCGATGCAGTAATCATCTGATTTCTTTTCTGAATGTATTTATCTTCATTCTTTACAAGGTTTTTGTTTCTAGTCCTTATCTTAAACATTGTTATTGTTATTAAATTTTAAGCCTTTTTAATTCTGTGAAGGCAAAAAGTGGAAACCTAATAAACACATGTATATGTAAAAAATAAAAAAAAGACACAAAATAGTGAAACTGATAATATCAGGTATATCCAGATTGCATTTTGTATGGAACCAGAAAAAACTCCATATAGCTAAGGTTGTAGTTCTTAGTAATAAAAACAAAGCCGGAGTTATCACCATACCAGATTTTAGGCTGTATTCCAAGGCCATAGTGGTCAAGACAGCATGGTACTGGCACAAAAATAGAGACATAGGCATTTGGAATTGAATAGAAAACCTGGAAATGAAACCAACAACTTATAGCCACCTAATCTTTGATAAGCCAAGCAAGAGCATCCACTGGGGGAAAGACTCATATTCAATAAATGGTGCTGGGAGAATTGGATATCCACATGTAAAAGACTGAAACTGGATCCGCACCTTTCTCCACTTGGATAAAGGACTTAAATGTAAGGCATGAAACGATAAAAATCCTCAAAGAAAGAATTGGAAAAACACTGGAAGATATCGGCCTAGGGAAAGACTTTATGAGGAAAAATGCCATGGCAATAGTAACAACAGCAATAATAAACAAATGGGATTTAATTAAACTGAAAAGCTTCCGTACAGCCAAGGATACAACAACCAAAGCAAATAGACAACCTACCCAATGGGAAAGGATATTTGCATATTTTGAATCAGACAAAAGTTTAATAACCAGGATCTATATACAGAACTTAAATTAATCCACAAGAAAAAAATCAACAATCCCATCCATCAATGGGGAAGAGAGATGAATAGAATCTTCTTTAAAGATGACAGACAAATGGCCAGTAAACACTTGAAAAAATGCTCATCATCCCTAAGTATTAGAGAAATGCAAATAAAACCACCCTGAGACATCTTCTAACCCCAGCAAGAATGGCCTATATCACAAAATCTCAAAACTGCAGATGCTGGTGTGGACGTGGAGAGAAAGAAACACTTTTACACTGCTGGTGGGACTGCAAACTAATACAGCCTTTTTCGAAGGAAGTATGGAGAAACCTCAAAGAACTCAACCTACACCTCCAGTTTGATCCTGCAATCCCATTACTGGGCATCTATCCAAAAGAAAAAAAGAACTTTTATTATAAAAAACACTTGTACTAGGCTGTTTATCGCAGCCTAATTTACAATCGCTAAAATGTGGAAACAGCCTAAATGTCCTTCAACCCAGGAATGGATTGGTAAGCTGTGGCATATGTACACCATGGAATATTATTTAGCCATCAAAAAAAGGAGATTTTGCAGCATTTGTACTAACTTGGATGGAGGTAGAACACATTATTCTTAGTGAAACATCACAGGAATGGAGAAGCATGGGCGGCGCCTGTGGCTCATTGAGTAGGGCGCCGGCCCCACATACCAAAGGTGCCAAGTTCAAACCCAGCCTCTGCTGAATTGCAAAACAGAAAAGTAGCCAGGCATTGTGGTGGGTGCCTGTAGTCCCAACTACTCGGGAGGATGAGACAAGAGAATCGCCTAAGCCCAGGAGTTGGAGGTTGCTGTGAGCTGTGTGATGCCATGGCACTCTACTGAGGGTGATAAAATGAGACTCTGTCTCTACAAAAAAAAAAAAATAAATAAAAATAAAACCAAAAATAAAATCTAAAAAAATAAAAAAGAATCCTATGTATTCAACTATGATATGAGGACAATTAATGACACGGTGGGGCACAGGGGAAGGTGGGCAGGGGTGAGGGAAAGAAAACAAAAAAAGAAAAGAAAATAGTGACTAATTCTTACATAAATTAGATTTAATTTTGACCAAAGTACATTACTTAAACATTAATTTTTTTTTTTTAGACAGAGCCTCAAGCTGTCACCCTGGATAGAGTGCTGTGGCATCACAGCTCACAGCAACCTCCAATTCCTGGGCTCAAGCGATTCTCTTGCCTCTGCCTCCCAAGTAGCTGGGACTACAAGCGCCCGCCACAATGCCAGGC
>CAUYON010088164.1:0-24563 GCA_963573935.1 Arctocebus calabarensis
TCTCTAAAGAAGACAAGCGCATGGCCTTCAAACACATGAAGAAATGCTCATTATTCTTAATCATCAGAGAAATGCAAATCAAAACTACCTTGAGATATCATCTAACTCCAGTAAGATTAGCCCACATGATGAAATCCCAAAACCAGAGATGCTGTTGTGGATGTGGAGAAAAGGGAACACTTCTATATTGCTGGTGGGAATGGAAACTAATACATCCATTTTGGAAAGACGTTTGGAGAATACTCAAAGATCTAAAAATAGACTTGCATTTGACCCTATAATTCCTTTACTGGGTATATACCCAGATGACCAAAAATCACAGTACAACAAAGATATCTGTACCAGATTGTTTATTGCAGCCCAATTCATAATTGCTAAGTAATGGAAGAAGCCCAAGAGCCCATCGATCCACGAATGGATTAATAAACTGTGGTACTAATTTAAACTGTGGTATTAATTTATGATTAATAAACTGTGGTATTATGCAGCCTTAAAGAAAGATGATGACTTTTCCTCTTTTATATTTACATGGATGGAACTGGATCATGTTCTCCTTAGTAAAGTATCTCTAGAATGGAAGAAAAAGTATCCAATGTATACACTCCTAATATGAGACAAATTCTCATTGTTCAAGTGAAGGCTACAACCCATTTCTTGCACAG
Source organism: Arctocebus calabarensis (assembly GCA_963573935.1). Lineage (NCBI taxonomy): Eukaryota > Metazoa > Chordata > Mammalia > Primates > Lorisidae > Arctocebus > Arctocebus calabarensis. The sequence goes on from CAUYON010088164.1 coordinate 663, forward strand.
GAAGACGGGGACAGGGGAGAGGGACGGAAAGGGAGGGAGAGGGTGGGGGGAGATGGGACAAAGGGTGAGATCACATGTGTGGTACATATTTGCAGGGTCAGGAGAAAACTTCTAAATACGGATCAAAAATGTTTTCACATAGTAAATGAGAAAATCTCATGAATGTTATGTCAATCAGGTTGATAAAAATTTCTCAGATTGCATGTGAAGCCCGCACACTGTACCCCATGATTGAACTAATGTACACAGCTATGATTCAATTAAAAAAAAAAAAAGAAAAGAAAAAAAAAGCTTTTTCTATCCCCCTGGCCAGGCAAGATGTGTTTCCTGTAGGTACTCAAGCATCTTGCATGCCCATCTTTTGTACTGTTCATTTCAGGAAAATTATATTTGCTTGCTTTTGTGAATATCACCAGGCTAAGCCAATTCCTTGACAATGCCTTACCTATTGTCTAGTAGAGAAAAGGCACTTAAGGAAGAATTTAAATGAATAATCATGAATAAGGAATTCCACTATTTGACATCCGGTACATAGCCCCAAATTGTTTCTTTTTCTTTGGCACTATTGTTTTAAAATTATTACATGGTGCAACTACTTTATATAAGAACAATTTCTAACTCTTAATTCTCGGCTTTACTTATCTGAAACTCATGTTTTCTTTTCTATGTTTTCCCTGCAGCAGAGATCAGGAGAGTGTATTACCTACCATAAGATAAATAGATTATTTTTTGTGGCTTTGGAAATGTCTAATTTAGAGATATACTTCTAAACCCAATCTAAACTTTACCTCAATAAAATATTTTCAAGTTTTTTTGAGTTCTACCACACAGTAAGGCTAGCACACAAATAACTACTTCTGCAACTTTAAATTACTTTATATATTTATTGAAAAACTTGGCAGGATTCATAGATAAATTTTCAATCTTCATTTTTTATGTGTCTGACAATGCCCCCAGACTATAGAATTTCAGCAGAAGATATTATTTCCTCACACATGTGGCTTGGAAGTGATGTTTCCTAATCACTTCAACTTTTTAAAACACAACACAACTGTACCTGAAGTTATAATTCAAGGTTAACATTAAAAAGATTATAGAATGTTGGTCACTTTCCAATTTGTTTGCAAATTGGCCAGTAGAGGCAACCTTGAACTGATGACCAATGGTTGTGACTTCTCTTGGTCATGTTTAATTAGATTATAAGAATAGAAGCAATAATCTGATTATTCAATCTCCTAATATTTCAATGTTTTACAATTAAAGAAAAACAAAGGTATAATCAAGTTAGACTGAAATTATTAGAGGGGAATCTAATCTACGGTGACCTTATAAGGGAGACAAATGCCATCTGATGACAGTGACTCAAGGACAATGGCATGTGATGATAGAGACAGAAACCGGGTGATGCAACCACAAACCAAGAATCATCTTGGACTGATGTTCCCCGCAAGACTCAGTGATAGTGATTTTCAACTGGAGTGATGTGAAACTTTTTATAGATCATTAATTAAATTATTTTCAAAAGAAGTTCAAAGCACAGTAATCCTATGCTTTCTGTTTATTTGTTTTTTTATCAGTATAATTTCAATGTGCCATGGATGTTCAACAATAGGTTCAAGTATGCAGTGAGATATAAAAACGTTGAAAAACACTGTTCTAGGAAGTTGCAAGGAAGGATTCTTTCATATGAGTTTAAGGAAAACCAAGGCCTTGCTACGAACTAATTTTTTACTCTTTTTTCTTACTTTTTAAATTCCACATTAATATGAGAATAAAAAGATTAGGTTACAATGTTTGCATTAGTTAGGTAAAGTTCTTGTTGTAGCTGTGTCCTGTACCTAGTGTACGCTTACATTGTGCCCAGTAGGTGGAAGCTCTCCACTATTATTTTACTTTTAACCTTAAGAATGGGGGGGGGATATATTTCTGCTTTTGTAAGTCCCCTAGTATGTGGCATTTTGTTTTGGCATACCTAGATAACTAATACATACCACTTTATAGAATATCAGTTTAACTCAAGTGAACTATATTTTCTGGAATATACTTTCCTTGTATATTTCCAATTAGGGTAAATCGCAAGAAATATTGCTTTGCAAGTTTTGCTGGATGAAAGCAAAGCAGCCACCATCTTTCTCATGTGTTCAGTGCAGCTGACTTTTAGGCTCATACAGCTCGTCATTCAGTTGCCAGCTCCCCTCAGGGATCACCTCGGCGTAAGCAGGAGGCAACTGCAGCCGGCCTGCGTATTCAGATTTGCATTTATAGAGTCACAGATCAAAAATCTTTGTGAAAAAAATGAATGGTTGTGTCTGTACTGAACATGTACAGACATTCGTTTTCTTGTCATTATTCCCTAAACAATACAGTATAACAGCTATTTACATAGTTTTTACGTTGTAGTAGCTATTACCACATTTGTGTATAAGCACAGTAGTGATGATTTAAAGTATACAGGAAGACATCCACTGGATATCTGCAAATGCTACTATAGTTTATATAAGGGACTTCAGTATCCCTTTATTTTGGGAGGCCCCTTCAGAGTGGCAGAAATCTGACTTCTTGCTGTGTCCTCACTTGGTGGAAAGAGTGAATTAGCTCTCTGTCTCCTCTTTTACAAGGGTGCTAATGTCATTCGTGAGGGCTTTGCCATCATGACCAAGTCACCTCCCACGGACTCCATCTCTTAATGCCATTACATTGGGGATTGGGTTTCAGTGGGAGGGGGGTCCTAGAACCCATCCTACATGGGTGGCTGTAAGAGGTTTTTTCCTGGATACTTTTTCAGCTTCTTTGACTCTTTTTCTGGTTGTATATTTAGCTCTGGGGAAAAAGATGCCAAGTTCATTAGAGGTGCACCCATTTCTTCAAGGCTGTAGGCAATGAGAACTGACATGAGTTCCAGGCCGTCGTAAGAGTCCCAGCTCGTGTTGGCGACTTTCAGCTCAGGTTGTGGGTTCCAGGGGAACAGCTCCTCCATTGCTTATGTAAGCATAGGCTACGTAGGCAAGGCTTACAGTTGGTGTTGGATGAGACAAACTATCTTGTGATATTTCAGGGACATGAGAGCAAGATGCAAGATCATTTCCCACCCACATCCAGTCACCATAGGAGTTTCTGGTTTCTAAACACCACCCAAATGCTGATGAAGTCTGAGGCTCAGCTATGTCCTGGCACCATCTTCCTGTTCCTTCATGGTGTCTTCCATCCATTTTGCTTTGTTACTGTATCTTTTGGTTTGAGTGTCATCCTGTGGGACAAAGTAGCATCTTTGATTACTTTTGCTTTCAATTCTGTATCAGTGTTTCCCTCTGTTCAGGCTTTAATTAACGCAATGACAGACCGGGTGACTTATAAACAATAGAAATTTCTCTCTCGCAGTTCTGGAAGCTGGGAGCCTCAGACGATAGTGCCAGCATGCTCAGTTCTAGAGAGGCCCCCTTCTCGGTGGTAGACACCCAACCTCTTGCTGTGTCCTCACATGAAAGGGACAAGTAAGGTCTCTTTGCTCTCTTTTATAAGGGGACTAAATGTCATTCCTGAGGGCTTTGCCATGATGATCTAAACACCCTCCTCTTAATGCCACTATATTGGGAGTTAGGTTTCTGCACATGAATGTTGTGGGGACAAAATCATTCAGAGCACAATAATAGTCGTAAACTCTCGTCTCTGAATCTAAAAAGAATTTGATGTAGGTTATTTTTTTTTAAACGGGAAGAATCTGTTGATCTTACATTGATATATGTTGTCCTCAAGTTTATATTCCTTTTTTAAATTTTAATTGCCTAACCTATGACCCAGAATCTACCAGACATAAAGACAATATACTTTTTGCTTAAGATCAAATCCATGCTGAATGAAATTCTGTGTGTGTGTGTGTGTGTATGAATGTGTGTGTATAGTACAGGGAAAAGGGAAAGTATTCAGGTGTGTGTGTGGGGTACTGGATAATATAGACTCACCATTGTAGTCCGCCATGCAGAATGTGGTTTATGGAGATGAGGTTTTAGCTCAGACCATTCCCATAGTCAGGCTGGCAGATCTCTAGCCCATCCTATAACTACTTCACAGTCATGAGTGAAAAATCTAAATAAACCTCCTTAGCAATTAGCACGCTATAGGGTCCTTGAATTATAGAGCAGAGATGTTATTGTAGGGAAGGCTATGTGGAAACCACTAGAACTATTACAGCACACAAAAACAGCTAGCCAAAAGCCATTTTGTATTCATTACAAAAATTAGAACTATTAGTCCATGAACATGATTTGAAAGACGAAGGTAGTGATTTCTACCAATCTTTGTTTAACTCATTTAATTTGTCTGTGATGAAGACAGATCTGAGAGTATAAGAATGAATTATTTTATACTTAATCAGTGATGACTAATTACAGCTGTTTTTTTTCCAAATAAACTTTAATTGCCAGTGTAAAGGTCCATGTCCCCTGGACTCTGACATGCAGGCATTGAGCTGGCAAGTGCGTTCTCTCCATCTCTGTAAAGAAGGATCATCACAAGTAGTTTTATTTCAACTGACAGCACAAGCTTTTGTTTACCTTGTCCTACTTCAGAATTATATCGACTATCCAGCTTGTGTCATGTACTAGGATATAGAGACCTTGATCATTTTTTCAGTTTAGTCCTAAAACAAAATAAAATTTGGCGACAGATTCAGGCTGCTGTGAAAGCTGCCCGGCTGTTAGAGCAGATCTGACGCTTCCTGGGATGTACGTGCCAGGAATGATGCTTCCTGGAGGCTGTGACAGGGACTTACAGATAAATCACAGGGCAGCATCTTAGGGTTTGGGACCACCAGGATCTGGATATTGTCAACCCTTCAATCCATAAGTTGGTCCTGCACAGCAGCGCCTCATAAAATGAAGGTAGTGTGTGTGGAATCAGCTTCGAACACATCCTGAGGTGCAAGTGAGTGAAGAAATAAACCAAATCTCATTGCATGGATTCCTACGGCACTGGATTTAAAAAATTTTTTTTTCAGTCCATATATTTGTGTTGAACAGTTGGCTGAGGAAGAAAAACTCAGGCTTGATTTCCAGATGGTTCCAAAGACAAATAGTTCAAGCACTATTGCAGCAGCTGGGATGATCCTGAAAGGCAATGTTTGTGGGAAATCTTCCCAGTGAACAGAACTTCAACCAGAATATATTGGTATTCATTTTGCCTCAAAGGAGAAGTGACCAGAGGATGAATTCCCACAAGGTTACGGGCTGTGACATTGCACGTTTAACCTCTTAACAAAGGATTCTGAAGCCATTGAAATTTGTTTCCAGTTAAGAAAATTTGATCCTTTGATGGTTTCTAGGTTTGGCACACAAGATAGAGAGCAAAGTCTTGAGAGAAAGCCTCAATCTCTCTCTTTCTTTTTTTTTTCTCTCTCTCCCTTCTTCTCTTCCCCCTCTTTCCTGGGCCTTTCTGCTCTTCTTACTCTTTAATTATAATTTTATTCTTCTTCATTTCAAAGGGATTTTTCTCTAAGGGAGTTATCTGACCTCACATTTCCAGAGTCCCATGACCGGAATTAGAAGAAACTGTGGAATTATAGTGCAAGCTTCAGTGTCTGTACAACAAACTGGAGAGAAAGAACACAAATAACTTTTTCTTCTAAAGTTAGCTATCCCAAGGTAATCACAAGGCAGCGGGTTCTCAGGTCTCATGACTTGTCCAAGGAAATGAAAAAATATTTTCTGAATGATACTGAGGTTGAAGCATTATGGCCCCTGGAAAGAAAAAAATCATCATGAACTACGTAGACACCTTTCCTGCCTCCACTATTTGAGTTCATTACATCTAATTAAAATAAAGTGTTAGATAAAAGAATGATCAAGATGGGTAGATTTCCAACACCATAGACTACTGTGCATTTCTTAGTTATAGGGAAGGGGCAATTTCAATACAAGACTTTCTTTATGTGATCCTGAAATGGTCATTGATATTTATATTCCAAATGAAGTTGTAAAGTAATATGATAATGCTTAGAGATTTTGAGTTTTATGAATGGTTTTAAATTCCCTCAAAGCATAACAATATAGCTGACAGAGAAACCTTCGGTCCCCTGCCAGGCACAGCAACATCTATCACATGCCACATTAGGGATGAAAGAGCGAGCTTGACATTAAATTGTTTAAAAAAAAAAAAGGTATCATTTCTTCTCTCTCATTTTGCTGCACAAATTTAACTCAATCTCTTTGTAAGTATGTGGTCAACTCCACTGAGGTAAGCACAGTTTTTTTTCATTTTGATGAATAATTGAAATATTTAACACAATAAATGAATAAAATTTAGTTCTACTTTAAAGGTTTTAAGATGAACAGTTTTATGATGGCATAAGATTTATGTAAATTTTGAAATTCATCAGTGACTTTTATGCCGTCATTATATACATGATTCCTGAAGAAATATTTTAGCCTCTGTTGATTTTATCCATTTGCTCTGATAGCTGTGATTGAAACCACCAGATCTCTCACCTGTATTAGTGTAGGAAACCCCCTAACCGGCCTCTCTACTGCAACCTCGTCACCGTTTAATTTATGTTTAACAGAATAGCTGGAATGCATCTGTAAAATTTTACATCAGATTATATCACTTGCATTCTCAAAACTCTCCAGCAATGAATCCATTTTACTCAGAATGACAGAACAGTACACTGGATTAGAAAATCTTACATGTTCTTCATTCCATTATCTTTCTGACATCATCTTACTTACCTAGACCCAGACTCTACTGCAATCACTCTAACTTCCGGGCACTCCTGGAACATTCCAGACTGACCCCTGCTTCAGAGCAGTAGCTTGTACTGTTCCTTCTTCAATTAAATTCAATTTCCACTGGATTTTTTTTTTGTCATGCTCTCCCTTACTTCCAAACTCCTATAATGAATTATATTAGACTTGCTACCAGTCTAATATTTCCAATTCCTTTTTTTTCTTAGTTACTTTCTATAGCATTGAACATTCCTAACCTTATAGATAGATAAATGAATCAATGGAATAATGGCTATTTTATGGGTCAACTTGACTGGGTCATACGGTATCCAGATGTTTCTTTGAACATTAGGTATTTCTGTGAAGGTGTTTTTGGATGAGATTAACACTTCTAGGTATATCTAGTCAAGCCAAACACCATCCCAAATGTGAGTGGCCTTCATCTAGTTAGCTCAAGGTTTGAAGAAAACAAAAATGCGGTCATTTCCCAAGATAGAGAAAATTTATTCTGCCTAACAGCCTTCAATTTTCCTGCCTTTAAACTTGAACTGAAATAGCAGCTGTTCCTGGTTCTCCAGCTTGCCAATTCACACTATATATCTTAGAACACATCAATATCGTAATTGTAGGAGACAACTCCTTACAACATTTATGTCTCTCTCTATATCCTTCTATATACACACACTCTTTACATATACATTATACACAAATATACACATACATGCATACATATAGACAAATTTGATACGTACATCCACATATACACTTAGCTTCTGTTTCTCAAACTGTAATGCAGATAGTTAGACAGGTGATAGATGATTGATGTGTACACACATATGAATGGACATGTGTATATGTATGTACAGTTTGTCAATTTTCTGCCTCCCTTTCCACTAATGTGTAAGCTCCATGACAGTATGAATTTGTGTTTTCCTTGTTCTCTGTTGTTATCCCGGGGTATTGAATGTACCAGACTGCGTAGTAAGTAAAGAAATGAGCGCCACGGCACTCTACCCAGGGCGATAAAGTGAGACTCTGTCTCTACAAAAAAAAAAAAAAAGAAATGAGGTTACATGTATGATAGGAAAAGTCCTCGATGTAGTCACTTCTGTCATTTTGCTCCTTCTTGCCACTAATCTACCTCAAAAAAAAAAAAAGTGGCATGTATAATTAATTGCCTAAAGCAGGGTTTCTGAAGCAGCTGGAAAAAAACCCTGAAATAAAATGTCATAAACAACTCTGATGGCTCATACAGTTGCAGTCAAAAGGAAAAGAAATGACTTACAGTTGTTTATGATTTGATGAGGTAGTGAACATTTCAGACTCAAATTCATCCCATTTGGCAGAAGCACTGATGTCATTCGTTAATTGTGTAGAGCTCTGTGTATCCTTATTATTCTTAAAGATATCTCTCTTGACTCAACAACTAGATTATGCATTCCTTAGAGGAAAAGATCTGTTTGCATCACGCTGTACATGGTAAGCCCTCCACAAATTTATATTAAAAATTGTGCCCAGCATGGCAAGTTGATGATAAAAGCAAACTCTGTGCTGATAAGTGGGTCCAACTTACGCTCTCCTTAAAATTCTCTAGTCTTTCCCCCCAAAGAAAATATAAGTTCCTTAGCCTTATAGCCAAGATTCTTTTCAACCTTCTGCACTTACATTTTATAACATATCTCTCATCATTCCCCTTTATTTTCCCAATGCACCAACCAAATAAAATGCTTCTTGTTTCTTGAGGATAATTCATTTTTTACCATCTCTGTATCTATCTTCATATTTTCCCTTGCACACATACAAGCAATAAAAAATAAACCTACTGCTCTTTCTGAAATAGTTTCTTGATATGTGCCTCTGTGCAAATAAGTACATTCTCAAGCTTTCCTGATCTTCTAAATAAGACTTTTCTGTCTTAATACAATCAATACATCAATATATATACAATATAAAATCACTATGTCTTCTTATAGCTGATTACAAAACAGATATAGAAAACAGACAATGAATACTGCAATTCTTAAAAACAGAATCAGTGTTTTAAAGCTTCAGTACCAAACTGGGTGCTCACAGTTATCTGTTGAATTGAGAAGATGGTAATAGATTTATCTCAATACCTGTGGGAAATTTTTCAAATAATTTAAAGAAAAACTGCTTTTTTCCAAAACTCTGATAGACATTCTTTTTTCTTTTTTTTCCTTTTTTTGCAGTTTTTGGCCAGGGCTGGGTTTGAACTCACCATCTTCAGTGGTCGGGGCCAGTGCCATACTCCTTTGAGCAACAGGTACCACCCTCTGATGGACATTCTTAAGCTTATATATATAAGATATCTCTCTCTCTATATATATCTATATCTCTATAGATATATCATATATATATAGATACATCTCTATCATAGATATATCTCAAGCTATTCACAATGAAAACCCATGTTTGCAACTATATTAATACCAAACAAAATATAAACAGGACTTTGTTAATGCTTTTGATGTATCCTCTTTTCTTCCTATTTTTTTAAAATTCTAACATGACACCTTTTCTAATATTATCACATAAACTAAAACGTTCTAAATAAATGTTCAAACTCTGGTTGTCTCACTAGGCAATAAGCTAATTAAGGCCAAGCACTCCGTTTTCTTCCTGATTGTATACCAAGCATTGGGCATAATATGCAGCCTAAAGTGGTTCTTTGGGGTTGAAATCCATGACATTAAACATATTGCTTTGGAACCAGACATGTGTAATTGAGTCCTGGTTTCCTCTGTTCATATCTGTGCCATTTTTCTTAGAAGCTAATTGTATTAGCTGCTTTTATAGTGTCATTAATTATTTTGCTGAGAAGCTCATTTTTAACATCTTCATATGAAAAAGGGGAACAAAAAAAGCAATGAACGAAGAAGCTTATTGTAAGAATTCATGTGCTCCCTGAAACCCTGGTATAAAGCGAGTGCTCAAGGAACTTTAGCTGCTAGTGAAGTGCAGGTGGTGGAAATCCTGGAATTTGGACCAAATGGTCTAGAGATTGAGATTCCAGTGTGAGCCCCATCACACAAGCTGGGTGATCCTGGGCAAGTCGTTTCACCTCTGTGATTCATTCTCATCTGTAAATACTGAGGTTATAATAATGTATATATTTGAGAGTTTCTCAGACAATCAATTGAGTTACAGGAGGATACACATAAAGTAGTTCTTGGTTATGAGGGTGAGCACTGGACAGGATGGCCATAAAGTTCATGTGGAATTTTAAATTAGAAACTGTTGTAAATTGCACGTAAACTTTATGGCCACTGGGTATAAACAAATATCAATATTATTTAACTACATCGAGGTTTGGGGCTTCGATTTCATAGGTAGTTTCTAAACTATGTCAATAGATTTCCTCTGTTTTCATAGGTACTTTTCAATCTATGCAAGAAGATATTAATTTGATTTATTTAATAAGAGTTTCATAATTTTGAAGACCTTTCTTCTGAAAAGGAACCTATTCAAAGTTAGCATTTTGAAAGTTATTTTATTTATTTATTTATTTTTGTTTTATTTAATAAGGGTTTCATAATTTTGAAGACCTTTCTTCTGAAAAGGAACCTATTCAAAGTTAGCATTTTGAAAGTTATTTTAGATGTAAAGAAAACTGACGTTCCCTCGTTGCTATAGAAGAGCTCAAAGATTAGAAGAACAACAAAGCAAACAACAATGTCAACTTGAACTCAAATGCTGATGGCCAATTCAGAGTTTTCTTAGACCACAGGGGGCTTATGTTGGGAAAGGAGTGGAGGGGAAAAACCAGTCATGTTGGGGTTTAAAGGCAAAATAGAAGCTATCAAGGCAAAAATATGAGGGTGACAGAAAGGAATTTCAAGCAGAAGGAAGAACATGTGCAAAAGTTCAAAGTTGTAATAAAGATAGGTAAGGAATAGAGAGGACAGATAATGGGATTAAGGAACTAGAAGAGCAGATAATATAGGTTTGTATATCAAATGCCATGAGACTATGAAAAAGGAAATTACTAAGGCACTTTAAGGATAAAAAGTCTTATTCAAAAGGACGTTATTGAAACACTTTCTCCTAGATAATTTTGCAATCAGGGAGATTCCCTAGGAGAAGCACAGAGGATGGGTTGAAGCAAACAGGAGATGGTGAAGCCAGTTGGGGACATTATAACGATGGTTCAGGGACTGCAAAGTAAGCGACAGAACTAAGGTGGGGGATGTGTGCTTCACTGAAAGAGTTTGCATGAGTTCCTGGAATGACACTGGCCAAACGGAGTCAAGCACCAACTCTTGAACAAATGGCGGCTGTGGGCTAGCTAAATGGGCTCTCTTCATTCCTCAGGGCCTGGACCCATGCCCTTTCCATCCCCATTCAGAAGCATAACCTCATGAACACTAAGATGTAATATGGGGGGTTAGGAATGTGGCTTTGCACAATTGTCAAAATGAGTTGAGCATGTTTTGTAAAGCTGTTGTCTTTATGCTGAAGCTACAGGTTGACATTCCCTGGAGAATTAGTGAGGAAAGTAAGATAAATATAGAGAAAAGGCTGAAACACAAATGTATAAACTAGAAGCTCAGGAGGGGGCACTTAAAGTCTTATCAGTCTTCTTGCTTCTGGTGTCTGAGACATGGGCATATGGTACAGGCCAGAAGTCTTCCTCCCTGAGATGAACACTGACACAGACACACACACAGACACACACACAAACGTGCACACCTACACTTAGTACAGGAGTTAGAGGAACTGTGGAGAATCCAGCCAAAAGGCTGAGCACTTGTAAGCCCAATGTCATTTTCTTTTACCCTAAGAAGGTGAATTAAGGAAAAGAAAAAGAAGAAGGTAAATTAGCAATAATTACAGAATGGTTGCTGTTTCCTTTCCGCCTTCCAAATTTCAGGAGACTCTTTCACCTGCTCTCTGCAACACAAATACACAAGAAAGAGAATTCTGGGAAATGTAGTTCAGCCTAGTTAAGTTGACACATTATGAAGCCACCACACTGCCTTAAAGTTAAGGGTGTAAATCAGCTCCATCAAAGTGTAGGAAATGAGACCCAAGATGGATTATATTTCTACTGAAAGAAACAGCAACATGGTAAATATGGTAGAGAGAGTAAGGATATGTCTAACTTTTCTTTTAAAATTATTCAAAGTTGAGCCTCCAAGATAGTAAGTACTCAATATTGGCAAAGAGAACAGAAACATTTAAAACATGAATTTTTTTAAATAACATAAAATGTATTTAATGAATACCATCCATGAAATTATGAGCAACTTGCTGTAAAAAATAGTTATTCAAATTCATTAAATGTCATTAGTGCAAATTTTTAACTATTCTACACTAACTCATTTTTACCTCTGTGGTTCATCATGTTGTGCTCCCTCTCATTATAAGACAAAAATTTTAGCCTATTATGATAAAATGTAAAAATCAAAATAAGGAAAACACTATGGTTATGGTCCTTAAATCCCCTGGATACTATGTGTAAGCAAAAACAACAAGCAATTTTAATAAATTGCTCTGTGTTCTGAATCTCTGCAAGAAAACTTCACTTCATTTAATGGAAATCTTCTTTATAACCATTCTCTTCCCATGTAAGCAATCATTGGAGACATCAGTGAATGTAAGTCCATTATAAGACCTAAACACTTCCATTAGATAAAAGACCCAAAATGATTATGAAAAATGTTCTTTTCCTTCCAAAGTACTCTAAAACACTCAGTAGTACAATATGTTTTAGGTTAATTAGTTTAATCCTGTTTTAATTAAGTTGATGTTTCCATGCCAACAAATGGTTTTTAAATTGTTGAAATCTTGATGTTTCAGAATATGACTAAAATTAATTACCTAAGAGCATTTGACTCAATAATTTTGGAACCATGTAGTGCAATTTTAGCATCACTACAGCAATGATTTCAATATTGGCAACAAATCATCGTTCCTTTCAACTTTAAAAAGAAAACTGTACTATAAAGTTTACTTTTATTTCCAAATTTTATTCAGGCAATACTTGTGATGCATACTTATTATTTGGAATATATATTTCACAAAAAAAGTCTTCAGATGCACGCGAAAACACAAGCACAATTACACGTACACCAACTCAATGCCAGCCCTGAATGGGATTCATTCCAAATTCTCAAAGTCTATTTTCTGGTAATATTTTTTCTGATACTGAACATGCAACTGAAAATTAAATAAAAGAAAGAAAGAAAGGAAAAGAAAGAAAGAAAGAAAGAAAGAAAGAAAGAAAGAAAGAAAGAAAGAAAGAAAGAAAGAAAGAAAGAAAGAAAGCCAGGTGAATTTGCCCTAATTTGAAAATTTCAATTCTCTCACAGTTACTTAGAAAAGAAGAAAAGTTTTCAATCTGAGGTAAGGAAAAGCATGACTCAGAAATTCCTAAAAATAGCTGAGAACAAAATTATTACATATATAAATTTTAAAAGTTTTATACGTTATGCTCATACTATGTTTTCTTGGAGTAACCTTGCCTGCACCAAGTGGGAGAATCAAAACCATCTTAAGATTTCACTAGAGATAATTTATCACAGGGATTTTGTTACACAGATGTTAGAAACCTACATAGATAAAGGAATATTTCATAACTAAGAGATACTTAGGAAACAGCCATTATCTCGATAGCTGGAGAAGAAAGTGTGCAGTTGGGACTAACAGAACAGAGCATATCAGAGGAGCGATGCCGCACAGCTGGGCCCCAAACTTAGAGGGCAGGTGCCTTCCAGTTGCTGTGAGTCCTTGCGCAGGGATGCTATGGAGCAGGTTATGAAAGGGCCGAAGGACAAGAAAGGCTGGGATCAGCTGATGATGCCTGAGCAAATTGGTGCTCCTGGGCTGAAGGATTGCTGCTCCTACTGGATTCTCCCAGCAAAAGAGTCCAAACTAAAGAAAGTCCCTTTTCTTCTTTGACTTCTGTGCCTTTGATTTTCTGGTATCTAATGAGGCACCAAAGAACTATGGTTTCCAAACTGTCAGCCATAGCATCCCAAAGTGAAGGTATTCAGTCAGCCCTGTGAGACAGTGGGGAAGTGCCCAGAACACCACAGTTATCACTTAGTTTTCTTAGTTGATCTGTTAATATACCTCTTGCATTGAATGTTCAAACAAGAGCTTTCCAGATGGCTTGCTATCATTTACATCTTTATAATTTTTCACTTTACATTAATGTTCTTGGGCTTCTCACCTAATCGGTGTCTAATGGGCCATTCCTTCATTTCATCAAGTGCTTCTATACATAAAGGTGTTTTAGTGTTTTCCTGTCTTCCAAAATCCGGCCACTTAAACACTTGAATTCTACTAAAAGAGTCCAAGACTTCTGTAATCACCCAGTTTAAATGATAGTATGGCAAAAACAGGTTTACAGAAGAGAAGATAGTTACATTTATATTTATAAGAAACTGGGAATGAAGGCAGCATCTGTGGCTCAAAAGAGTAGGGTGCCGGCCCCATATGCAATAGGTGGCAGCAGTTTCAAATGCACCCCCGGCCAAAAGCTGAAAAAAAAAAAAAAAAAAAAAAGAAAAAAGAAAAAAAAGAAAGAAAGAAAGAAAAAAAGAAATAAATTGGGAATGAAAAGTAAACAAATGTAAAATCCAGTCTGTAGGTGATACTAGGAAGCCCCTCTGATTTAACTATTTGACAGTGACAAAATATTTAAACTTCTCAATTTTTAAAATGGAGATATTAATACATATACTTCTTTGCTTATGGACTGTTATAAGGGCTAAATAAAATCAAAGGCAAGAATTGTCTTTCTTCTAAACATAAAGAAATTGATAGAAATGATAGGTGCACAGAGGTTTCCACAGAATTGTTTGGGAGGTATTTGTGTGCTATAAATCTGGCAAAGGACTAATAACTAAAATCTATAGAGAACTCAAATTAATCGACAAGAAAAGAGAAAACAATCCCATTCACAAATGGGCAAAGGATTTGAATAGAAAGGTTTCCAAAGAAGAAAGATGCCCAACAAACACGTGAAAAAATGCTCATTGTCCTTCATCATCAGAGAAATACAAATCAAATCCACTCCGAGATATATCACCTTATCCCAGTGAGTTTAGCTCACATCACAAAATCCCACAGCTGCAGATGCTGGCATGGATATGGAGAGAAGGGAACACTTTTACACTGCTTGTGGGAATGCAAACTAACATCCAGCCTTTATGGAAAGACGTATACAGAATCCTTAAGGAACTAAAAATACACCTTCCGTTTGATCCTGTAATCTCATTACTAAGATCTACCCAGAAGAAAAAAGCATTTTATCATTTGCATGTTTATTGCAGCTAAATTCACAATTGCCAAGATGTGGAAGCAACTCAAGTGCTCATCAACCCATGAATAAATTAATAAACTGTGGTATATGTGTTGGTGCCGTCACCAAGGAAGCAGGCTGGACGATGGATTATAAACTTTAAGATTGCAGAAGGTGGCCCTTCCCACAGGTGTCGGGAAAAGGCCCCAAGC
The DNA here is from genome assembly GCA_963573935.1 of Arctocebus calabarensis. Taxonomy (NCBI): domain Eukaryota; kingdom Metazoa; phylum Chordata; class Mammalia; order Primates; family Lorisidae; genus Arctocebus; species Arctocebus calabarensis. The sequence goes on from CAUYON010088164.1 coordinate 15,860, forward strand.
AACCTCCACAGCTGCTATTTATTGAGAACATGCACCCCTCCCCCGAGGCCCGCTGGAGATCCACAGCGGATCAATTTCCAACTGCCAAAGTCTGATGGTTAATGTCCAATAACTGCCACTTTGTCTCTGCAAGTCTGCTGTCCTGGTTCCTACATTTCTCATTACATAGATTGCTACATAACCTGTTACATAGGTTGCCACACATTCTGTTGCTACATATATGTATACCATAGAGTATTATTCAGCCATAAAAAGACATAGACTTTTGTGGCTCAAGGGAGTGGGGCACCAGCCCATATGCCAGAAGTGGTGAGTTCAAGCCCAGCCCTGGCCAAAACTGCAAAAAAAAAAAAGAAAAAAAGATGGAGACTTTCCATCTTTTGCATTTATTTGGATGGAGTTGAAGCACATTCTTTTTAGTAAAGTATCACAAGAATGGAAAAGCATGCATTCAATGTACTCAATTTTATTATTAAACTAATAAAAAAACAACTACATACCCACATGAAAGAAAAACATAAATATATTCAAGCGAGGGGGAGGGGCGGAGTGAGAGTGATTGGTAAGCTCTCACCTAAGGTGAACAATTTAAGGGTATACAGTACGCCCTCTACTGAAGGGCTCAAATATAACTTGAACTTTACTTTAGAAATGAAAACAATCTAATCTAATCATTTATACCTTCATATTAATCAGAAATTTTAAAAAATTGGTGGGAAGGAAAATTACACAAAAACATACAGGGACTTAACTTGAAACAGTCAACACAGAATTATTCATTGGTAAAAAAAGAAAACAGCTAAGTAACAAATCAGTGCCTGGACTTCAACATGTCTGGTATTGTGACTTTCATTTGAAACTCATATTTAAGAACCTACAATTTTGCAGTAACCTTGAAGTGTGGCCTGCAAACTCACGATGACATATCATCCTACCTTCATCAGAACGCCAACTAATAAAAAAGCAGAAACTATAGATGTTGGTGAGGATGTGGAAAAACGGGTGGGAACATAAATTAGTATATTCTCTTTGGAAAACAAGGTGGGTATTTCTCAAAGAACTAAAAATAAAACTATCATTAGATCCAGTAATCCCACTTCTGGGTATCTATGCAAAGAAAAAGAAATGATGAAATCAAAAAATAATTACATTTGTATGTTTATTACAGTACTATTCACAATAGCAAACATATGGAATAAACCAAAAATGTCTATCAACAGGCTTGACGCCCATATCTCAGTGGCTAGGGCACTGGCCACATACATTGGGACTGGCAGGTTCAAACCCACCTCGGGTCTGCTAAACAATAATGAAAACTACAACAAAAACAACAACAAAACAGCCGGGCATTGTGGCAGGCACCTGTATTTCTAGCTACTGGGAGGTTGAGGCAAGAGAATCACCTAAGCCCAAGAGTCTGAGGTTGCTGTGAGCTGTGATGCTACCGCACTCTACCTAGGGCAACATAGTGACACTCTATCTAAAAAAAACAATAAAAATAAAAATGTCTAGCCACAGACGATTGGACAATGAAAATGCCATAGGTGCAAATCTCTGAATGCTACTCAGCCATAAAAATATGAAATTATGCCTTTTGAGATAATATGGATGGAATTGGAGATTGTTATCTTAACTAAAACAAGCCAGAAGCAGAAGTACAAAAATGGCATGTTCACATTCATAAGTGGGGGCTAAAACAGGTGTAAACCTGGAAATAGCAAATGATAGCCAATGGATGCTCAGAGCGTGAGGATGTGGGAGAGGGTGGATGATGGGATATTATGAAACGTGGAAAATGTACATTATTTATGTGACACATACTCAAAAATCAGATCTAAGACAATTATGCTTATACCTTATACATTTATATAAGTTAAAAAGAAAAGCTACATGGCCTCACACTGTATCTTAGTGTCAACCCAGATAATGACTACTTACACTTAGAGGTTTGGCCCAGGAAATCCTGACACGAGATTTTCATGTAATGTAAGATTCTGCATTAACTTAGTTTTCTTCCATCATATCGTGGGAATTGGACAATAGTTCACCCAGCCGTTTTTACCTGATGTAGAAATAAACATTCAAGTTGCATCTGATGTATTAATACTGATTGTTATTTTTTAAAGAGAAAGAAGATCTAGTAGCAATTGAGGGGAGAAGAATAAAAGACTAATGGGAGTTGATTCATACGTTAATCTACATTAATAACAGAATCTTACCTTCATATTTATTAATTAATGTAGGTAATGAATTCCAAAATAAGAAACCCTGAGGCTATTTCTCAGCCAGTCTAATGAGATATTTATTAGGTTTGAACGGAGCAGGATAAAGTTCAACATTGTACACACAAGTTAGGTGCTTGGCCCTAAATTCCGTGCCATATCAATGTTAATTTGTACAGGTGCAGTAAATGAATGCTCAGGATGAAGAGAAACATCTGGAGCACTTGATTTTAGGGGAAAAATAAACCTCTGCATTGCAAGTTTTGAGTCCTAAAATGAAGAAAGCTGCATGAGAGCACCTGGCTAGGGTCACTGCTAAACCACTTCTTAGGAAAAGATAAGATTTATCTGCTTACTTAAGAGAAGCTGTTAATCTGCAGCGGGCCCGAATATTAATGAACTTGCAGCTCTGCTCTCTTCATCGGAATATGTTTGCTTGAATAGCTAATTCCACCAGAAATGCAGCTTGCATCCTGATTGGTGAGACACCCAAAGGCCTAAGTCAAAGCCATTGCTTTTCATGAAAACTTTTGCTGAAAAGAGAACACAAAATAGGACAGAGAATCTTTGAGAGCAGCTTATGTATAACAACATCACGAATAAGCTGACACATGCCCACAATAAGCCCATAGTCAGAAATAGAGTCAGATCAGCATTATGCCAAGTCAAGTCAGCGCAGTGAAAGGAGAATAAATAACAATGTGCTTGGAACAAGATGACTTTAGGGAATCACAGTTTTAGCGAATAGCTTCACATCACAAAGGTATTTTAATATCATGAATTATCAAATTATATAAAAATATGATGAGACCATGCAGATGTAGAAAAATAATACCTTGTAAATGAAAAACTATGAACGTCCCAATTTTTTATTGTGTCAAGAGTAAGATTATATTTGAATTTAATCGTTGACCTATATTTTTCCGTATCGAAAAACCCAACTGACTGCAATATCTACTTACTGAGAAAAATAAATTAAAATATACTTAAAGTAAATCTTTTACATGCTTTTATAGATGAGAAAAACTATTTTTTTCTCTCCAGACGTCCTTAAAATAAACAAGCACAAAAGAACAACCGCAAATGTTTCATCTATTTGCAAGAGGAAAAAGGAATTCACTTAGGTGACTGATGTAAAACTTACCAGAAAAACAGTGTTGCTTGGTTCTAATTTAAATCAACCGCTGGAAAAATATATTTTAAAAAAGTGTTATTCCTAAAAGATGCTGCTAGTGTACAGGTGTATACACACAGTCAAATTTTAAGATTTATATTTTATCTTCCCCTCTGGAAGACTTAAAAATAAAAACTAACATTAGTCTCTATAAATTATCAGATAAAACAAATGTTTTTGATTAATTCTGCATCCAAAGGTGCGATGAATGTATTATCCTCTTAAGACATATGAATGTCTGTGTTTTCTAGTTAATGTCAAGCTTGTAAGGAAATACTAGTTCAACCCTTTAGACTATGGCATTCTCTAGATTCACCCAGGAAATCCTTCAAGGATAGGTTTTGTATGATGACCTATGATGAGTATTACATTCATCTCATGATGAATGTTCCTATGTTATTACATCTCATGAATGTAATACTCACTTCCGTGACTGTAAACTGATTCCTTTATTTAGTCTTCCATTGGCTGAAACATAGCATAACGACTTCTTACAGGTCATATTCCTCCATAGCCCAAACTGCTTATCTGTTCATAGCCATAAAAACGGGAATGAAAACGTTCATAAATTACTATGAACAATAGTTGCCTTATTGTCTACCGAACAGTGGACCTTATTACTTCCATTTTTGTATGGCTTATCTATTCCTTCATTGTCATTGTCTCCTTCTCTGTCCTACCCTTCCAGCCTCTGGTCATCATCATTCTATTCCATATCTCCATGAGTTTAATTGTATTTTAGCCCCACATATGGAGGAGGACTCATGACATTGGTCTTCCTATGCCTGGCTTAGTTCAGTTAACACAAATTCAGGAAAGAATTTCATTCTTTTATAACACCAAGTAATACTGTGTTATGTACATATAGGTATAATATTTTATCATTTTCAAATAGCTAAGAGTTGAATCGGAATGTTTGTAACACAAAGAAATTATAAATGCTTGAGGTGACAGATATGTGTATCTCAGTTACCATGATTTGATCACATTATATGCTTATATTAAAATTTTGCATGTACTTTATTATGCCCAACTTCTATATATTCAGAATAATTAAAAAATAAAAAATATGAAAAGTGTTCATGGAAGAAATCTTGCAAACTTATCCCCTTTATTTGAGCTTTTTTATTGAGATGATAATAGATTCACACAGAGCAGCAAGAAATAATATGGAGTATTCAAGTGAAAATAATATACACTTTTCCTATATCCTCTTTGGAAACTATAATACAATGCCACAATCAGGATATTGCCATCAACATAGTCCATACTATGTTTATATTCCTCATATTTTCTTATAGTCAAGATACTGAACAATTTCATAGCCAAAAGGAACATTTTGCTCTTTCATAACCATATCCAGTTTTCTCCAGCCCTTCATCCAAATTGTACGTATTAAACATTTGGTCAGTTTTAATGCTGAGCAATACTTCAAGCTATGCATGTACCACAGCATTTTTACCATCTGCTGAAGGATTCTGAATTGAGGCCATTATGAATACAACTTCTATGAACAATTGCATACAAGTGTTTGTACCAACAGACTTTGATTTCTCTAGCATAAACACTAGAGATAAATTGTCCACAGTTTTTCAGAGACTGCACCCTTTAACAATCCCACCAGCATTGCAATGATCTGGTTTCTCCAGAACCTTGCTATAATCTGTGATTACCACTATTTTTTAACTTTTTGTTATTCTGATGGCATATAACAATATCATATTGTGTCATGAATTCACAATTTTTTATTGGTTAAGGATTTCACGTGTCTTCATATGTTATTTCACATCTGTATATTATTTTCAGTAAAATGTATGCTCACACTTTCCACTCTATTTTGTAGTTTTATTCTATGTAATTTTTGTACTCCCTTGACTGTTTTTGCTATCATTACAGTCCTGATGAGTTGAGAAATCTTTCTTCCCTACTATTCTATTTTCTGGAAAAGATTGTTTAGAGGTGCTGTTAACAATTAATTGTTATAATGAGTCCTCCAGTGAAACTATCTTGGTTGGAGATTTGTTGTTCTTTAATTTTAAATTACAGATGCAATTATGTTTTAATATATTCCTTTTTTTCACAGAAATTCTGTATTATTCTTTTAGAGGTGAAAGTAACCATAGTGATAGCCAATATATATTTTTGATGTTTTTGATTTGCATATTTGTGTCATTTCTATTTGTGTTTTTCTCAGTTTTATTAACTTTTTAGAAGAAATAACTTTTTGTTTCACTGTTTTTATCTACTGTTTCCTATTTTTAATTACACTGCTTTTTCCTTATCTTTATTATTTCTGGTATTCTGTTTAATTTGGGTTCATAGAACTCTGCTTTTCCAGTTTCTTTGTGTGTCAGGTTAGGTTATTGATTTGAGTATTTTTGTAATTCCTAGTTTAATTATTTTGTGCTTTAAATTTTCTTCTTCAAGGGTAATTTGGTCGCATCCCACATATATTGATATGTTGGGTTTTCAATTTTAGGCTTTGATTGGCATCTTTAGATTATTTGCATTTAAAATAGTTATTGATGCATTAGCCCTTCAAGATGCCATTTTATCTTTTGTTGTATGTTTCAATTTTTTGATTCTTATTCCATTGTTTCTTATTTCGTGTCTTCCTGTGGTATTCTTGTATACTTCAAAAAATTCATTTTGATTTATTTATGGTGCTTTTGAGTATTTGTCTTTGACATATGCATTTTTGATGCTCTGGGTATATGTGTGACCTATAACAATCTACCAATATCAATATTTTATTACTTTAAGTGAATTATGGAAACATCTTTCATTCTCTTCTTTATTGTAGATATCACTTTATTGAATATAAGATGGTGTTAAGATTTTTGTTTTAATCATGAAATATGAGTTACAAAACTAATGGAGAGAATTATAGACTATTGCATACATTCATATTTCTGTGCTTACCCTTACTTATACGTAATGTTTCAAGCTTTTAATAAGCATTAAATATTATAAACTGGAGGCATTCCTATCAAGAAAGAAATTATTGATATGCATTATCTCATTGTAACTACAACAATACTCCTCTAAACTAATGCATGCAAAGCACCTAAAAGTGTTTAACATGTAGACAGAGCTCAGGAAACATTATCTGGCACCAAGTTTAGTTTTGTTTATTTTTTACCTCCTCTGCCACATTTCTTTATTATATACCATATATCAGCCACATTATACTGTGTTCCCATTCCCAGCACATATGCCATGTTTATATAAGTTGTTCATCAACTCTATAAATCTTTCCTCACTTTACAATTTTCTGCCCTTTGCTCCAGATGATCTCACTCCATTTTTATAAGTGTATGCAGCACATCTCAGAGCAATTTCCATCAGGCAATAGAGTGAAGTGGAGGCACAAAGGTTTAGCTCTTCAGTTTTTCTGTAAGACATCTTCTCTGGGCAATACTAGAGGTTCCCATTGGGTTGACTGGGGCTGCACAGAAAAACTTATGTTTCATCTGTCACTAAACCCGTTTTCTTTCCCCATCTTTTATAGGTGTTCATCCATACTACACATCTTGCACATTAGACAGCATCTGTTTTCAAAGGACCAAAACTGTAAGAATATCATAAATATAGCCAACTGATGTGTATTTTAGGCAGTAAATTAATATGTACAAACAATGACAATATCAGGAAATTAGATAATTTTGAATTCCAGTTATTCAGAAGAAGTCAATGGCATAGCATGGTGAATATGTGATGGCTCAGGAATTGAGCCAGTTTGTAAAATCTAAATAAGATTTCTAGAGGGAGGAGCCAAGATAGCGATCTGTAGCCAGCTTTCCACAGAGGTTCCCGTCCAGAAGGAGAGTTAAAGGACAGAAACTCAGCAAGAAAGCCGATGGTTTGGATCTGAGCCAAAAGAAAAGGTCAAAGAGTGCACATCAACCCTGCTGGGGCGACCTGAGACCTCGAGGACACAAACAAAAAGGTACAGAGCACATCACCAAGTGGACGGGAGTCCCCTCCCCCATGAGAGAGGTTCGCAGTATACTCCATACAAACAAGCAAGCAGAGTTCAGATGTCCTCCCACTCTACCCCACAGGAGAGACCCTCTAAAAATCAGACCTCCTTCCCCTACTAGGGTGCCGCAGCACTCTCCTGCCAGGCATAAAACTGTACATAATCTACCTGCAAGCTGGAGTTACTGGTATTCCCCTCCACTCTCACCCCGAGGTCTGGGGGCCTGTTCCCCACAGAGTCCAGATTCTTGGAGACTTTCTTTAGGGGTGTGGACGGGCGCAGACTGTTGTTAAACTGTGCTGGTTTTCTGGCTCAGAGTGGTGAAAGGTGAGTGAGCCGAGAGACCTGGCTGGTGGGAAGGTCTACTGAGGCATGAGACGAGACCAGTTCCGGGAATAATAGCTGGAGAGCTGCACCCTTGGGGATGTTTTGAGGAGACACTCCCAGTCTTCTGGGCAGCCAGGGGAGGTGGGCGGCTTCTCCAGAGCTGGCAGAATGGACGGCAACCAAGGCACGTGAAGGATTTGCCTGAGGCAGTGTGGCCCGGACACAGTGCAGGGATTAGAATACTCGCAGAGGAGCTGCTTTGCTTAACCTGGCCCTCAGGGGATGAAAGCTGAGACAAAGGGTTGCAACTCACAGACTGAGTAAAACATTTGCAGCCCCAGTCTGATCAGGGAAAATAGCCTTGACAGAAATAAATTCTGCGAACTTGTACTGTTCTAGCACCAACATCAATCAGGGACAGGGCTGGAACTGAGTGAATCACCCCAGCCCCTGTTAAGTACCCAGGTTGTCAGGCCTCACCTCCCCTTGCCAAATAGTGACAGGGAGTAGCGGACTGGTTGTGGAGCCACAGACCTCACTGTGACCCAGGCAGGCGCAAACCTCTGGAGCATCTGCTCATTGGAGGAAACTGGATCACAACTTTTACCACCGACTGTGACAGAGGGCCAAGGTAGGGAAGGAGAAATCAACCTTCCCAGACTAATTTACTTGCTGGGGGGTGCCCTCCTGAGCTCACAGAGCATCGAAGTGAATTACACAAGAGCTTCCAGTGGATCCCTGCTGTCTAGTTGCCAGAGACTTTTTTAACTCGTCCACTTGAGATCGGTGCTGGCTAGGACAATTGATTGGGACCTCCTCAGCTGGGCTAATCACCCAAGGACTTTCCTAAGTGGTACCCTGGGTGTGTGGTAGTGGGAAGGTTTGATTTGGCTTTTTCAATTGTTGCCTGTGGGGAGTGTGGCAACTTAACTCTGGTATTCCTTCACAGCTCAGATTTCAATCCAGAGTAACAGATTCTCTAGGGTAAGACAAAGACCA
>CAUYON010088168.1:0-13583 GCA_963573935.1 Arctocebus calabarensis
GAGGGTAATTGGTGGGGCCACACCTATGGTGCATCTTAAAAATGACAATACTTCTTAAAGTCATTTATGTACTCAATGCAATCCCCATCCAAAGCTCAATCCCTCTTCGGAGAAAGGGAAATTTAATGAGGAGTTTCAAGAGACTCTGGATAGACAAAATAATCTTGAACAAGGACTCCAACATTGGGGGACACACACTTTCACATCTTTCTACAAAGTTAGAGCACTTGAGAATAATATCCAGTCATAAAATGGTATGAAGTTCTCATGTGCAGTACAGCATGGATAAACTTTGAAAACATCCTTGTGCCAAGTGAAAGAAGCCATACATAAGAGGCAACTTATAGGATTTCAGTTATAAGAAATATCTTAAGTAGGAAAATTTATAGAGGAAATTTCAGTGGTTTCCCGGAGCGGGAAGAGAGGTGAGTGGGGCATTAGTGATTATGGAGTTTCTTTGGGGGATGATGAAAATACTTTGGGAGGAGAGAATAGTAAGGATCACTCGAGATTGTCCTTGCACCAAATGTCACTGAATTATACACTGTAAAATGGTTAAAGTAGTAAGTATAACTTTTCCAAATAAAAATTAATCATAATTAAAATTAAAACAATTAAAATATTTTGCTTTTTATGTTGCTAAAATTGTATCATTTCTAAACATAAATCCGTATCTATCCATATCTATATGTGTAGGTTTACACCGTGTTCTGCTGACTTCCTTTTTACCTAAAATTATCTCTTGAACATATTTCCATAACAATCTATGTGAATGGATCAACTTTATTCCTTTTTTTTAACTTCTTTTTTTTTTTTTTTAAGACAGAGCCTCAAGCTGTCACCCTGGATAGAGTGCTGTGGCATCACAGCTCACAGCAACCTCCAACTCCTGGGCTCAAGCGAGTCTCCTGCCTCCGCCTCCCAAGTATCTGGGACTACAGGCGCCCGTTACAATGCCCGGCTATTTTTTGGTTGCAGCCATCATTGTTGTTTGGTGGGCCTGGGCTGGATTCGAACCCACCAGCTCAGGTATATGTGGTTGGCACCTTAGCTGCTTGAGCCACAGGTACTTAGCCAGGATCAACTTTATTCATTGCTCAATACTATTATCTATGCAGGAATATACTGGATTCGTTGAACATGCAGTATAAGTCTTCAAAGGAAGACAATGTGACATTAGACCATAAGAACACAGTGAAATCCATGAAACTGAGCATAATATCCTGGTTTATTGTTGATTTACATGTCTTTGTAACGTATGTGGCCATAGTCTGTGTCAGTTAGTGTTTGTGTAAACCAGGGACTGACAATGTTTCTGAGTTGGTTGTCCTCTGGAGGTGTGCCAGAAATTGGAGGATCTACTTGCTCCCTAGAGGACATGTCCAAAGTTTGACATGACACAGATGCCAGAGATGGCTCAGTCTCATAACTACCATCTTCCAGAACTCTAGCCCAAGATTCTTTATAAATTGCCTCTGTTGCAGAGCAGAAAAGCTATCCAGAGCAATCAAAGGGTCACTCCGAGGACTTTTGAGATCTCTTCCTATTACTTGCATAATATGACCCTAACCAAGAATATCAGAGCAAATCACAAAACCAGACAAAATGCATTAGTTAGGGAAATAGTCTCTACCTATTACATATCTGAAAGAGCTTTTAAAATTCCACGCTCGTCTGTACAACCTATTCCAGACCATTTGTTAACACATCAACCTGATTGTTTCTGAATTTCTTACTAATAGTCTTTGCATTTAAGGAAAACTAAATGCTTCATCTATTATATGCCTTGCAAACATTACCTCTTTTTCCTGTTTCTGTTCTCAACCGTATTTATGGTGACGCTCACTTTAGAAGCACTTATAATTCTTAGTAGCCGTATCTGTTTTACTTTTCCTTGATGGTTACGTACATTTCCTAGAAAAGACTGATTCAGTTCTAATCCCTTAAAAAAAATACTTTCCTTTTTTTTTCCTAATAATTGTGTTACTTTGAAGACGTTGCATTGGTCAATGCTCCATCATTAATAATCTCAGAGAATGTGGAGAGTTCCTGGCTGCAGAAAGGAAGATCATTTAGGACCTGACAGCCCAGATGGTCTTTGTTCTGTGAGTAAAGCTGAGCACGAGGAAACGACTCCAGAAAGGTGTTCTTCAAGGCAGGACCCCTGGGAGAGAAACTCAGGCCTATTTGCCATAAAATGAACATCTCTGTCCTCATGTGTGAGAGCTTCAAGGCAGACTGGCAGACGCCGCAGCTCACAGAAGCAGGGTTGCTGGCCCCGTTAGGAGTGCAGGGCCCACGAAACAGCCGTGCTCTATCGACTGGAGATGTCACATCTGCATCTGTGGGGTGAGGACAGAGAGGATGCCAGTGACCTTCCTGACCTATAATGGGTGAGCAGCTGCTTCTGTGAAGGAATTAAACCTGAGACTGGCCTCCTCATTCTGCTCTGCCACGTCGATGCATCAATCACCATCTCATCGTCTCCAAAATCTGCTCCGTTATCCCCTGAATTCGTCAGGGGCATAAGCATTTTACAGGGCAGGAAACCAAAATTAACAGCATCGGATTCTGCTCTCATATCCCAAGCTCCCCAGGCACTGATCCGTCTCTGAAAGCCATCTGCGTTTGCCCTAAATTTACCGTTGGACCCAAGAATGTTTTTAGAAACAATTAAAAGGACTTGGACGATCTTCTATGATCTAACGTTTTTTTTTTAAACTTAGAAATGTGTAAAAATTTTGTTCTAAATATGCATCCATTAAAGCTTGTTTTTAGCAGTTGAAATGACATTTGGAAATTTAAATTTTAGATTATTAGAAAACAAAGTTTGAATGTCATAGGAGAAAAATTTGTCTAGGAGACCAATTACTTCTTTTCAGGACTGTTTGTTTTTTCAGATTTTTACTATAATTCAGTAAGTGTATACTTTGCAAAGATTATATATTCTGAAGCATGGAAAATTTGTAACACTATAAATAAAAACATTCAAAATTGATAAACCTCTGATGGTAAACAAATGTTAGTAAATTATGCATGTAGAATAAATGACTATGTTAGACTAGTTATACTGCCAGTATTCTATTTTACTATTGTAAAATAGGTAATTTAATACAGAGATTTGTGGTCACATAAAGTCAATGAATATTTGTGTAATTAAACAGTTCACTCGTCCTGAGTATTCATCTTCTGTTATCAAATTTTTCATTTTTGGAGTCATTAAATACCCTTAATTTTACAAGGGAACTAAACACTTAGAGAACACATATCACCCAGGGCATTACCCATATCATTTCACTAGATTTGTTAATTCACGTGCCTGAATCACCTGTCTTTTTCTTGGAATTGAGAAATCCAGAAGGGAAAACAGGCTGGTGGGGGATTCCATGACTAATAATGTCTTCAGAATGGACAAATAAAGAAGTGGCCACTTAGCTCCTGCTAAGCTGTATAATTTTAGTTCCAATCACTGACACCAGGAAATTCAAGATCAATTTGTTCTCAGTAGCTTGCAAAACAATAAAGACAAGGGCACTTTGGATGGGTAAAATTAAGAAAAATAAGGCAAACCTCATCACAGCTTTCAAGAAAATTTGATTGCCTAATTTGTGTTTGTGAGAGATAGAAACTAATAAAGCAATATTACAACCTCCAAGGAGCTCATTAGGGGAACTGAACAAATATAGTGAAAAATGATCGCAAATATTTGAGTGAAGGTTATAGTGGGAAACAGCCGTCATGACTAAAGGGCACAGAGTGTGGGAGGGCAGAGGCCGCACCTTAACATCATGAAATGAGCAAAACGCCCCTGCCGGTTATCCAAGTAACGCCTCAAAAGGGTTAAACTCATAGGTTGAATTCCAAGTTCATTAGCAAACAGAAAAATGAATTAAAGGGTTGATTTTCTATAAAGTACATGTATTTATGCATATAATTACTTAAAATTGAATAACTTTTTTTTTGCAATTTAAATTTTTTAATTCATTAATAAAACAATAAACACATTACATATTAACAAAAATCTTTTATAAAAATTACATTTTCAAAAAAATAGAAAGACGACATAGCATTTTAAACTAAATGCTCATCTCTATACTTTAAATATCAGCCAAATCAAATTCTTCATATAATTTATAATAATGCATATGCTGAAATTTAATTAACAACTATCCTAGCCCATCTAAGCAGTATGAAACGTTGTGTATACAAAAGTGGGGTCTTGTTTGTTTTTCTTTTAATGGCTTCTGGGACCTAAATTTGAGTAATCCTCTTTTTTTTTTTACTACAAGTCTTAATAAAAATTAAGTCACATATTTAATTTTGGAAAAAATGGGATAAAATATGGAATAAAATAATATTGGACAAAACAACACATACTTTTTTAACACAGTCACACTAAACATTTATTTATTGGAGACTATTATTAGAAAGGAAGGGCGATGGCTCAGAAGGGAACGCAGTTTCAGAGGTTTCCTCACCGAGCTGCACCACCGCAGCCTTTGCCCGCCAGCCTCCCTCCCTGGGTCGTGGGCCCTGCGTGGCTTCATAGCTCTTTCTCTTTACCACCGAGCAGCACTTCACGTTATGGCACACACAGCGCTCTTATCCATTCACCTACTAAAGGGCATCTTGGTTGCTTCTAAGTTTGGAAGTTATGGATAAACCTCCTATAAACTGCAACGTGGACACTCCTTTGGGGAAATATGTAAACCACAGAGAACTCATGATGGATTGTATGACAGAAATATGTTTCTTTGGTTTTTTTCTTAAGAAATTGCAGAAGTGTTTTCTACAATTCTCACCAGGGATGAAGGAGAGATTCTGACGGTTCACATCTGTACCAACATTCGGTGTTGTGAGTGTGTTGGGTTTTTTTTTTTTTTTTGAAGTTTTGGCCAGGGCTGGGTTTGAACCAGCTACCTCAGGCACCCTACTCCTTTGAGCCACAGGCACCACCCAAGTGTCTTGGATTTTAAGCATTCTAGTAGGTGAGTAATGGCATCTCATTTTAATTTGCATTTTTCTAATGATATATAAGGCAGAACATCTTTTCATGTGCTTATTTGCTCTTTGTGTATCTTCTTTGGTAAGGTGTTTGTTGAAATGTTTTTCCCATATTTTAATTGGGTCTTCTGTTTACATTTTGTTGCTTTAAGAGTTCTTGGTGTATTTTTGGTAATAGTCCTTTGTCATATATATTTTTGCAAATATTTTTTCTTGTATGTGATTTGTATTCTCATTTTCTTTCTTTCTTCCTTTTTTTCTTTTTTTTTTTTGAGGCAGAGTCTTACTTTGTCACCCAGGTAGAGTGCTGCAGTGTCATAACTCACAGCAACCCCCAACTCTTGGGCTCAAACAATCCTCTTGCCTCAGCCTCCTAAGCAGCTGGGACTACAGGCACTCCCAACAATGCCTGACTATTTTTAGAGACGGGGTTTCAGTCTTGCTCAGACTGGTCTCGAACTCCTAACTTCAAGCAATCTACCAGGTGAAACCTTCCAGAGTGCCAGGATTACAGGCAGGAGCCACTGTGCCCAGCCTCATTTTCATTTTCTTATTAATGCCTTTCATAGAAATGAATTTTTGTTTCAAATGAAGTCCAAATTATTTTTCATGGATCATGCTTTTGTTTTTGTATTTAAGAAATATCACCACACTCAAGTTCATCTACATTTTCTCCTCTATTACCTTCTAGGATTTTCTTATTTTCTCATTTTGCATTTAGGCCTGTGACTCTTGTGTTAATTTTTATTGAAGACATAAGGTCTGTGTCTAGATTCATGTCTTTTTATTTTTTATTTTTGTATATAGATGCCCACTTGGTACAGCACCATTTGTTGAAAAATCTACACTTTCTCCATTTAATTTCTTTTGCTTCTTTTTTTTGTGTGTGTCATTTTCTTTCTGGCTCTATATCCCATCCATGGATCTATTGTCTCCTTCTATAATTTCTAATAAGCATTATTTAATTGTCATTTAGTTTGAATATTTCTAATTTATCAAATAAATTGTTCCTTAGCTTATTAGTGAAACAGAAATGTATTGATTGGTTTCTACATATTTGGATTTTTCCAGATATTTTACTTTGGTTATACAATGTGACTTTACTAAGGACAAGGGGCACATTTTTTTATTATTTTATTTAGCTTTATTGAAATGGATATATTTTATAGCCATTGCATGGTGTTTCCTAGTTAATAAGTCATGTATTGTTGAAAGCATATGAATTCTGCATTTGAGCATAGTTTCCTAAATACCTCCTTGGGCTCCATTTAGATAATAACATAGTACAAATATTATTCATTTTCAATCAGTCTTTGTCACTTTTATTGTTTTAATTTTTGAGAGAGAAGTATTAAAAACCACAACTATATCCTTAAACATGCTTGTACCTTCTTTGTCTTTCTGAGGTTTTCCTTCGTGGGTTTTGATATTTTGTTACTAGAAGCACATTTATAACTGCGTTTGTTATGTCTCTTTGATGAGCTGACCCTTTTGTCATTGTGAAATGACCCTCTTTTACAGGTAAAGCCCCTTCTTGTCGGTACTCTTCATCAGATTCTCACACAGCCACTCTTTTTATCTTATTATTTGTGTTGTTTGGTAAAAAAGCTTCCATCCTTTTGCTTCATTTAACTTTTTACTTTGGAATAATTGTAGATTTACCAGGACTTGCAAAAAATGCAAAGGTAAGTTCCTTGTACCGTTTATGAGTTTTTCTGTGTGGTAGCATCTTACAGAAGTGTAGAAATTAACACTGGTACCGTCAAAGGCTTTGTCAGAGCTCAGCAGCTCTGCAGGTGCTTCCGTGTGCGACTGCGCACGCGCACATCCACACGCTTCCGCTTCAGACCCACGCTGATCCCCACCCTGATGATCAACTCCTAGCAAACACTACTCCCTTCTCCATTTTCAATGTTGCTAATTCAAGAATGTTATGCAAGTGAAATCACACATGCACTCTTCCAGATTGGTTCATTTTCATTCAGCATGAATGGGTTGAAATGTCAAATTGTGATCACAGTGGAATAAAGGATCGATCACCAAGTGGCCAGTCTAAGGAGGGGAACCTCCCGGCCACGGTCGCCTGGAGCAGATAGAAAAGGGTGATGTCAGGTGGCTGAAGGCAGTGGTGCCGGAGAGGGGCTGTCCACCTTGGGTGTGAACAGTTGTCCTCAGAGCCCAGGAAAGCAGAAAAACAGTCCTGGAGCACAACTGTGTCCACAGCCCGAACGAACAAGCAGAGTCCTGCAGAAATTATGACAGTCCCAACGAAATAACTACCGCCACAGTGCCCGCCATCGGACCCTGCGGGGAGGGTCAGGGCGGAGTCGGTGGGTCTGAACGGACATGGGGGACAGGGTCAGGGTGGAGCCCTCGGTGGGTCTGAACGGACACAGGGGACAGGGTCAGGGTGGAGCCCTCGGTGGGTCTGAACGGACCCAGGGGACAGGGTCAAGGTGGAGCCCTCAGTGGGTCTGAACGGACACAGGGGACAGGGTCAGGGTGGAGCCCTCAGTGGGTCTGAACGGACCCTGCGGAGAGGGTCAGGCTGGAGCCCTCAGTGGGTCTGAACGGACACAGGGTACAGGGTCAGGGTGGAGCCCTCGGTGGGTCTGAACGGACACAAGGGACAGGGTCAGGGTGGAGCCCTCGGTGGGTCTTAACGGACCCAGGGGACAGGGTCAGGGTGGAGCCCTCGGTGGGTCTTAACGGACTCAGGGGACAGGGTCAGGGTGGAGCCCTCAGTGGGTCTGAACGGACACAGGGGACAGGGTCAAGGTGGACCCTCGGTGGGTCTGAACGGATCCAGGGGACAGGGTCAGGGTGGAGCCCTCGGTGGGTCTGAACAGACTCACTGGAGAGGGTCAGGGTGGAGCCCTCAGTGGTGCTGAATTACTTGTCAGTGAGTCTGTCTGGGGCACTATGGGGCCATATCTCCTAAAACAGTACTTTCTGGAGAGTAGGCACGCCGAAGAGGTGTTGTTCTTTATGAAAAGCATAAAGAATTATCCAGTTTAACAAGAGTTCCACTCCACGACGGTTCTCTACCATGGCAGAGAGAGAATATTGTGCGTCTTCCCTCGCCCTGCAGTCAGCTGGCACTGGGCAGCTTCAGCCTCTGTGTGGTGACAAGACAAATGAGTGAAACACATAGTTGGAAAACTGACATTACATTTCTATGTGAAACTGAAATAATCATTACTGCACATGCACACGACACTGGGCCGTCTCCTCTCCCCCCGTTTCTATGACAGAGGTCCTCACACCTTGGGTGTTTGAAAAGTCCACATTTCAAGAGTTAAAAGGATGGCGTCTGGAGTCCCACTGCCCGGCTTTGTCACGGGCGGGGTGAAGGACCACAGGGCCATCACGTGGACTCGTCGTGCCTGTGAACATGGGGGCTGACACTCCTGGCATTTGTCTCATAGGGTGCATGAAGATGAAATGAGTTATATCATAGAAAAAGCTTAGCTTACCGCTTTATGTGTGATAGCTTTTACTCTTAAAAAATAATATGGCACAACTATTCCAAGGGAAATTTAGTGACATTAGACATTAAATAAGACAAAGACCCTCCAAACAGGGAACTCTCAAAACCAGTAAAGGAGAATGAGACAATTCATACACTGTCATCCCAGCAACAGTGGCCAAAAAATCGGCGACCTTGTTACGCCCGGATGCACCAGGCATGAGGACAGGTTAGCACATGGAGAGTAGAATTGGCCAGACAAGGTCACAGGTGTCCTTTGAAGAGTTATAAAGGGAATCCTGGTACTTACACAAATAGACTGAGGATATGTCTGACATGATTGTCATGTGATGATTTATGAGTGATTTTAAAAAGTCTTTTACTACACTTTAATTTTTTATTTCAGAATAATAGGGGGTACACAAGTTTTGTTTGTAGACTGTTTTTTCCGCAAACTGGGTCAAGATTGTAAGTGTACCCTTGACCCAATCCGCACTATACCTAATTGGTGTGAATTTTCCCACCCACCTGCCCCTCTCCCTGCTTTATTTTCATTGAGATTTACTTGCTTATGTGCACTTAAGTGTTGATTTATCAGATCGAACCTGGTGTTAAATATATATGGTTGGTTTTACATTCCTGTGATGTTAATTAGAAGAATGGTCTCCAGATCCATGCAGGGTGTCACAAAAGATATTAGATGGCCTGTTTTTATGGCTAAGCAGTGCTCCATAGAATGCACATACCTCAAGTATTAATCCATTCATGTATTGGTGTTTTCCCCCCACATCTTTGTGATTGTAAATTGTGATACTATTTGTGTGCAGGTGTTCTTTTTATAAAATGATGTTTTGTCTTTAGGGCATAGACCCAGAAGTGAAAATAGGGTCAAATGGTCGGTCTACTTTAAGTTCTTTGAGGTAGCTCCACACAATTTTCCACACAGGTTACACTAAGTTGCAGTCACATGAACCATGTGTCAGAGAGTCTCTGCACCTTTGCCAGGGTCTGTTGTTTGGGGACTTATTAATACCAGCTTTTCTCTTTGGAGTTAAGTGATGATATCTCTTTGTGGTTTTAATCTGCATTTCCCTAATGTGGTTTTAATCTGCATTTCCCTAGAAATGTTGAGCTTTTTTTTTAATGAATTTGTTGGCCATTCATGTGTCTTCCTTTGATAAGTATCTTTTCATGTCTTTCGTCCACTTTTTTTTAATTTTTATTTTTATTAAAACATAATTGTGTACATTAGTGCAATCATGGGGCACAATGTGCTGACTTCATATACAATCTGAAATATTTTCATTGAACTATTTAACATAACCTTCATGGCCTTTTAATCACTATATGAAGACATTTATATTCTACATTTCATAATTCTCACTAGTACCCTTCTAAGATGCACCGTAAGTGTGATCCCACCAATCACCTTCCCTCCACCTATCCTCCCCCCTCATTTTCCCTCCTTTGCCCCTTTCCCCATTTCATCCACTTTTTAATGTTTATTTGTTTCTTGCTAGTTTGCTTGGGTTCTTTGTAGATTCTGGTTATCTGTCCTTTTTAGATGTACAGCATGCAAATATTTTCCCCTATTCTGTGTGTTACCTATTAGCTGTTTGAATTATGTCACTGGCTGTGCAGAAGCTTTTTAATTTGGTCAGGTCCCATTCATTTATTTTTATTTTCATTATAATTGCTTCTGGGGTCTTTGTCATGAATTCTTTGCCTAGGTTAATAGCAATAAGAATTTTTCAAACATTTTCTTCTAGGGTTCTTATATTCTCTTGAGTTACTTTTAAATCTTTTCCATCATGAGTTAATTTCTGTGAGTGGTGAGAACTATGTAATTTGCTTCAGTCTTTTGCATGTGGGTATCCAGTCTTCCCAGCACCGTTTATTGAATAGTGGTTCTTGTCCCTAGTGGTTGTTTTTATCTGTTTTGTCAAAAATTAGATGAGAGTATGATTTCATCTCTGAATTCTCTGTTATGATTCATAGATCTGCGTCTCTGTTTCTGTGCCACTATCATGCTGTTTTAGTTACTATGGGCTTGTAATGTAGCTTGAAGTCTGGTAAGGTAATACCTCTCACTTTCTTATTATTACATGAGGTTGCCTTGGCTGTTTGGGGTCTTTTCTGGTTCATACCAAGCATTGAACTATTGGTATTTTAACTGGACTCGCATTGAATCTTTAAATAACTTTGGGTAGTAGAGCCAATTTAACAATGTTGATTCTGCCGATTGATGAGCATGGTATATTTTTTCAGCCATTCATGTACTCTGCTATTTCTTTCCCCAATGCTTTATAATTTTCCTTTTAGAGGTAGACAACTTCTGGAATAGATGGTTTTATACCTGAATTTTAAAAAACCTACAAAGAGGAACTTGCACCTATACTCCAGAAATTATTTCATAACATTGAGAAGGAAGGCATCCTCCCCAGTGTGTTCTATGGAACCAATATTACCTTGATACCAAATCCAAGAAAGGACACAACTAAGAAAAAAAACTACAGACCAATATCCCTTGCAAATATAGATGCAAGATTCTCAGTAAGATTTTATCAAACCAAATTCAGCAGCACATTAAAAAAATAATTCATCACAACCAAGTGGGCTTCGTCCCTGAGATGCAAGGATGGTTCAACATACACAAGTCTATAAATGTAATTTACTACACAACTTGATGCAAAAACAAAGACCATGTGATCTTTTCAGTCAATGTAGATAAAGTATTTGGCAAAATTCAGCACTCTTTGTGATAAAAACATTTAACAAAACTAGTATAGATGGCATATATTCCTCAGAATTATAAAGGCAATAAACAACAAGTTTATAGCCAATATCATATTAAACAGGGAAAAACTGAAATGATTCTTCCTTAGAACTGAAACCAGGTAAGGTAGCTCACTTTCTCCACTTTTACTCAATATATTGCTGGAAGTTCCTACTAGAGCTATCAGCCGAGAAACGATATCAAGGGATTCCAAATGGGATAAGAAGAGCTCAGATGTTCACTCTTCACTGACAATAAGATCTTATACTTAGAGAACCCCAAGATTCAACTAAGAGACTCATGCAACTGATGTATAAATTTAGCAAAGTCTCAGGTTACAAAATCAATGTACACAAACCAGTAGCTTTCATACACACCAACAACAGTCAAGCTGAGAATCAAAGACACAGTAACTTTTGCAGTGGCAATAAAGAAAATAAAATATATAGAGTTTTATTTTTTAAATTTGAATGCCGAGTAAAAAATCATTCTTTAGTTTTTTTCTGAATGTGTCTGGTTTCTACAATTTGTGTGTATGTGGCAGGATAAGCTGCCCAGGTACTAAATTGATATTTATAGTACCATTTTAGTCCCTCTTTGTCAGACTTTGAATATATGATTTCTGTATTTAAGTTTTGATTTCAGTTTTACTTATTTAAATTAAAAATCAGCCATCACATAACAAAATCTATAATGTATGAAACTAGATTTTAGTTACTTTATAGGGACAGGTCTTGAGGGTAACATTCCTCATGTTGTTATGATGACATTAAAGAAAAAGGCGTTTCTCAATTCTCTTTAATGATTAGTGTATATTCCTTCGTGTAACTCCAGGGAATATTTGTAGAATCATGGAATAGAATGAATATGATTAGGCAAAGTGACAGTAACATATGGCACTGTGTAAAGTATTTTATTTAGTAAAACAAATATTTTAAAGGGAGAAAACATTTCTTCTTTAAATGAGAGGCATTGCTTGTTTTATTTTAATTTAGATATTACCTTATGAGAGAGTGTACAGGTTTTTAATTAAGAAGAATATAGGGTCTTCTCCAAAGGACTGTTGAGCTTGAAATGATGCACACCCTTTCTGCTTAAAATGGGCTGGTTTGAAGAAGAGAAGACAAATATACTAAATGCCGCTTGGAAGTAATCATGGATTGTATAATCGGATTGTTATTTTTTACTTTCACCACTTACTGGCAAGGACGACTTTGAGAAAATACAATGGTATAGTAAATTCATTCCTAAGATTATAAATGTATTTTTAAGAATAGAAATGAACCACCATAAGTAAAGGTTCTCAGTTTTAGCATCAGGTGTGATTCTCTTTAAACATAGGAAAATTCATGTAAAACTTCTGCTATTATCTGACATTTCAACTCTCCACAGTATAGCCAAGGAAAAAAGAGAACTGGAAATTCCTTCAATATTTAAAGCAGAGGTCACAAAAAACAATGAATGACTTAGTTGGGAACATACTTCAGGAAAATACCATGAGACCTCTAATAAAATTTATCACGATTCTACTTATCATTTCTAGCAAGTTTTATCATCTTTTTCTGCTTATTTTTCTTTGTTTGTTTAACTATAGGTATTAAATCTTGAGTAGCTAGAAGAACTGTAACATTCTCAACACAAAGAAAAGATCAATGCTCAAGGTGGTAAATATTCCAATTACTCTGATTTGATCATTATTTACGGTATATATTGGATCAAAATGTTACCTGTGTCCCCAAATATATACAACTATGACATATCAATAACAAAATATTGAAAAAAGAAGATGGGTTAGTATTAAAAATTACAACAGAAGTCAGTGTGAGGGGTTGTCACCCCTAAGTATGGGTCTTTTAATGTTTTAATGGAGACTGAGATACTTCAATGGCTTCTGGGATTACATGAAGCCATAATGCAATAAAATACTTGATGATCTTGAGTAACCAAGTAAATATTATCTTGCATTTTTTTTTAAACAAAGTCTCGCTCTGTCACCCCTAAGAGAGTGCCATGGCAGCGTCACAGCTCACAGCAACCTCAACCTCTTGGGCTCCAGTGATTCTCTTGCCTCACTCTCCAGAGTAGCTGGGAGTCCAATCACTGGCCAGCACACTGAGCTATCATTGCATTTTCTTTAAGAAGGAAGACTCATTTACGTAATTCTGAAAAATTATAATCATGTTTCTTTTTTAAAATAATTTTATTAAATCATAATTGTGTACATTGGTGCAATCATAGGGCAGAATGTGCTTCATATACAATCAGAAATATTTTGATCATATTGTTAGAGATAGCCTTCATGGCATTTTCTTGATCACTATATAAAGACATTGA
>CAUYON010088169.1:0-10432 GCA_963573935.1 Arctocebus calabarensis
CCAGCTACTAGGGAGGCTGGCGCAAGAGAATCGCTTAAGCCCAAGAGCTGGAGGTTGCTGTGAGCAGTGTGAGGCCACGGCACTCTACCCAGGGCGATAAAGTGAGACTCTGTCTCTACAAAAAAAAAAAAAAAAAAAAAAAAATAGCCAGGTGTTGTGGCGGGCGCCTGTAGTCCCAGCTACTTGGGAGGCGGAGGCAGGAGACTCGCTTGAGCCCAGAAATTGGAGCTTGCTGTGAGCTGTGATGCCACAGCACTCTACCCAGGGTGACAGCTTGAGGCTCTGTCTCAAAAAAAATAAAAAAAAAAAGTCCTCAAATTGTCTGCTTTATATATGTGCAGTTTACTGTGCTCAATTTTATCTTCTTTTTATGTATTTATTTATTTATTTATTTTCTCCTCAGAGTTACTTATCGTCAATTTTATCTTCTTGAAGCTCTTAATGAAACAGATTCAGCCCAGGCTTTCTACAGTTCTTCCCCTCACCTTATGGGGCCCTTCTATTGACCTCCCTGTGCCTGAGTTGCCCCCACCTGCACCTGACCTGACTGTGAGCTCCTTTAGGCCAGAAAGGACCAGGTCAGGTTCACTGCCCTATGCGCAAGCCAGGAACAAGGCACCCATTCACTACACATCCTATGAGTGAGGGTCAGCAAACAAGGTCAAATTCCCTGCCTATAATCACACATCTCACCTGGGATTTAAGGCCAGATATGTCTGGTCCTAAAGCTCTCTCAGGCTCTGCAATTTCAGGTCCCAAACTTTATTCTTTTCTCAAAAAGTAAACTTATTTGAAATAATTTCAAATGTCTATAAAAGTCATAAGTATACTATAGAGAATTCTTTTTTTTTTTTTTCAAGCGAGTCTCCTGCCTCTGCCTCCCAAGTAGCTGGGACTACAGGCGCCCGCCACAACGCCCGGCCATTTTTTGGTTGCAGCCATCATTGTTGTTTGGCGGGCCTGGGCTGGATTCGAACCCACCAGCTCAGGTGTACGTGGCTGGCGCCTTAGCCCGTTGAGTCACAGGCACTGAGCCGCTATAGAGAAATCTTCTATACTTTTTTGTTTTTTGTAGAGACAGAGTCTCACTTTATCGCCCTGGGTAGAGTGCCGTGGCATCACACAGCTCACAGCATCACAGCAACCTCCAGCTCCTGGGCTTAAGCGATTCTCTTGCCTCAGCCTCCCGAGTAGCTGGGACTACAGGCGCCCGCCACAGCGCCCGGCTATTTTTTCGTTTTGCAGTTTGGCCGAAGCCGGGCTTGAACCCACCACCTTCAGTATATGGGGCTGGCGCCCTACTCGCTGAGCCACAGGAGCTGCCCGTATTATAAGTTTTATTTGATGAAGAAAGGGGCTCAAAGAAGGAGAGTAACCAAGCCAAAATCCCAGAGCCAGTATTGAATCATGTCTGTCTGACTCCTGCGTCTGTATATGTTCTTACATTCTACAGCATACGTAAAAATGTCTAGATCCAGTCCAGCATCCATCTATATTAGTGATGTGGATAGTAACTATTTTGGTCAACTCAGTCTGCTATAACAAACAACCACAGACCAGATCACTTAAACAATAAACATTTACATCTCACAGGTCTGGAGTCTGGAAGTCTCACATCATGGTTGCTGCATGGTCAGGTTCTGGATGCGGCTCTCCTCCCAGCTTCAGAGGGCTGTCTTCATGTTGTATTCTCACATAGTCAGGAGAGAAATTGTCTCATCTATCTCTTCCTATAAGGGCACTAATTCCATTCAGGAAGGAACTCCTCTCATGACCTAATTACCTATCAAAAGCACTATCTCGAAATACCATCACATTGGGGATTATGGCTTCAAAATATGAATTTGGGGGCAATATACTCAGTGTATAGTAGGTTCTTAATGAGACTTTGTGTTTGCACTTTTTTTTTTTTTTTTTTTTTTGGAGAAAGAGTCTCACTCAGTTACCTTCAGTAGAGTCCCATGGCATCATAGCTCACCTCAAACTCTTGGGCTCAAGCAATCCTCTTGCCTCAGCCTCCTGGGTAGCTGAAGCTATAGGAATCCACCAAAATGCCCAGCTATTTTTAGAGACAGGGTGTTACTTTTGCTGAGGCAGGGCTTGAACTCCTGATCTCAAGCAATCTACCCTCCTTGGCCTCTGAAATTGCTCGACTGCACGATCAATTATAGCTATTCTTCTGGGATCTTATGCCTTCAGAAACAAATTCTGCATGTGGATTTTTTTTTCCATAGGAAATCTCAGCATTGTATGTTCCCAAACCTTAAAAATATTAGACAGGTATATGGCAGCAACACCAGAGAAAGGGCCACATAAGTCTGTGAAAACATAGGACTCCATTGGCGTGGCTTTTGTCTATAATCCTAGTACTCTGACAGGCAGAGATGGGAGAATCACCTGAGGTGAAGAGTTCAAAACCAGCCTGAGCAAAGGGAGTCACTATCTCTACTAAAAATAGAAAAATTAGCTGGAAGGTAGAATACCCCTGTAGTTCCAGCTACGCAGGAGCCTAAAGCAGGAAGACACTTAAGGCCAAGAGTCTGAGGTTAGTGTGAACTGGGCTAAGGCCACAGCACTTATTTGAGGTGACAGAGCGAGATTCAAAACAAAACATAGAAAAAACAGCAACAAAAAAAAAACCCACAGGGCTCCTTCAACCACACTACGAGGAAAATTCACCATTCCTAGACAGGTAAAAGTGATAGAGCATGTGATTCAGGATGCTCAACATTAAATATCAATGAGTGTTTTGTTAATGCTTACAACATGTCTGCCATTAACCTTGGTGTATGGCCTTACGGTGGATGACAACAAAAGCAAAAGAGAGTGACAGCAAAACACAGACAGAGAAAGAGTGAGAAAGAGAGAGGGTGCGAGATTAAACTAAACTGCCTTCACCAAGTAGCTTCCAAGACCTCCACAGAGGGGTGAGCTTACATACTCTCTTCCTGGGGGTAGAAGGCAGTTTTGCACTTTACAGAAAAATGGAGCCATCAGACAAGAACCCTCTCAGCTTTCTGCTTCCAACCCTGCAAACTTATTAGAGTGGCCATCTTTACCTCTTTCACTATAGTCTATGAGGGAGAGGAGGTTTTTCTCTCATTCAAAGTTATTGCTTTGATTCCATTCAACTTCTTTCAATTGGTTTCCAATGTTTTGATGTTTTCAAAGTTTCTCTCTTTTCAGGGTCTTACTTATTTTTAAGAGACAGAGTCTTACTTTGTCATCCTCAGTAGAGTGCTGTGGTATCACGGATCACAACACCCTCCAGCTCTCGGACTTAGATGATTCTCTTGTCTCAGCTTCCCAAGTAGCTGGGACTACAGGCCCCCACCACAACACCTAGCTATCTTTTTATTGCAGTTTGGCTGGGCAGGGTTCGAGACCGCCACCCTGGGCATATCGGGCCAGAGCCCTATTTACCGAGCCACAGGCACCGCCCTCTTTTTAGGCTCTTTAGTCTCAGCATTAAAATAGGATAAATTAGTATGTATTTGTGGAAAAAACATCAGTAAAAATGATGAAAACCTCTCTTTTGATTCAAATCACCCTCTAGCTTTCCTGCCACTGTAGCCCAATTTCCTAACTCCTGTTTCTACTTCCTCATATATCTTCAACTCTTAAAATGATTCTGAAATACTCTTGCAAAGGTCATCAGGGACCTCCAAATTGCCAATCCTAACTATCCTCTTCAAACTTCAATTTACATAAGTTTTCTGTGGCCCTGGCACTCCTCGTCACTCCTCCTTGGGCTTCAGCAACACCCTTCTCAGGCTCTCTAAAACTAAAATAGTGAAATGGGGATGAGAAAAGACTGCACATTGAAAGTTATTTCAGAGTTAAATTTGATAAGGAGAATGTTTGGTTATTAGGGATAGCAGAGAGAAGTAATTTCTCACTTGGGTGGTTCCTTAAACAGGATAGATAATACAGAAGTAACAGAGAAAAGAATTTTAAGAAAAAGGAAATAGTCAATAGCATCTGTTACTGCAGAGAGATCAAGAAAGGAAATATATCAATATCGAAGGAAGGGCAAGTTTAATGGAAAATTCAAGTGCATGAGGGTACTACTGTGTACCATTACATAAAACAATAAAGAATGCATGTAGATAAAACAATGTATGTAGTTTTTTTTTGTATGTAGTTAATACAATATTGTATGATTTTTTTTAAGGCATTAAACCCCATCCCTCTTTACAATATCAACGCTTTAGTATAAAATCTTTTCATTTTTCTACTCCATAGGTATTTACATGTGCGTACATATATGATTATATAATATAAAGTATATAGTAAAAGTATAACCTCTTATTACTTACTACATGGTCAGTATCACCCATATCTATTCGTATTCATTTACTACAGTAGTTCCCCAACCTGGCTACTTTTTTTTTTTTGAGACAGAGTCTCATTATGTTGCACTTGGTAGAGTGCTGTGGTGTCACAGCTCACAGCGACCTCAAACTCTTGGGCTTAAGCGATTTTCTTGCCCCAGACTCCCAAGTACCTGGGACTACAGTGCCCGCCACAACACCCAGCTATATTTTGGATGCAGTTGTCATTGTTGTTTAGCAGGCCCAGGCTGGGCTTGAACCCGCCAGCTTTGGTGTATGTGGCCAGCACTGTACTCGCTGAGCTAAGGGTGCCGAGCCCCAACTTGGCTACTTTTGAAAGTTAAAAAAAAACAATAGACACCACCCCAGATTCTTGAATTAGATCTAGGGCTAGATCTGTACTTCTGTAAAGCTCTCTATTTTTTGCTATGCACACACAGGTTTGGTAACCAATGGCCTACAATTTCATCCTAAAACTCTAACAGAGAATTAAGAGAGGGACTGTTTTTCATTTCCAATATATTTAAAGAAGGCGCGTTACAGCAAGGTTGCATGAAGTGATAAAGGAAGCAACAGAGGGAGAGGCTGACAGGACAAAGAGGAAGTAAATAGGTAGATTCATAACGTTGAGGAAGCAAGAGAAGGAAATGAGATTCAAAGTAGGGATTTGCGACATCAACTTCTTCTATTAACATTCAAAAGCACCTGGAAAGGATAAATACGAAGAGATCTTTTAGGAAGATGATTTAGAAGTTGAAAATTCTCCTGCTGGCTTCTATTTTCTGTAAAAAGTCAGGGCAAGTGCTATGTGAATAGAGAGTAGGAGGTAATAAAGGAAGGGATACTGAAGGGAGTGGTGAAACTAAAATAGCTATTGTGAAGAATGTAAGAAAGAGCTGACTCTTCTTGGATTTCTGTGGAGTGTTGATGGCCACAATCCTGTTTGGAGCTGTGTGATCTTCCTCCTGGTACCCATGGGATGTGCAAAGCAGAGAACTTAAATGACGTGATGTGCCCAACATTACTGATTTACAGAGTAAGCATGATGGAAACTCAAAGTTCAAAAGAGATGAAACATTCAAAAAGTGAGTGAAGGTCTGGAGTAGCTTCAAGAACAGCAGTCATGCCACAAAATATTGTAGGTCTCCGCGTCTCATTCAACCTGCAGTATCTGGAATCAGGAAAATGATTCCAAATACTGAACTTCATATACCTTTTACATAATAGAGATTGATAATGTTTTCCAACTCCTTGCCTCCTGTTGCTCATCCCCCATTAAAAACATCTTAACTATTACTCCATCACCTTCTGTAAGCATATCATGACCTCCAAAAAGCAGTGCCATGCAGGCAGATTCAAAGACGAGTGAGTGGTAAAAAATGCTTACCATTATTACACACGGAGCTTATGAACATCGAGTCACACAGCACTGTAGGGGCTAGAGCTGACTTGTGCACCAAGTAGAGTGAGAAGCATCCCTTTGAACTCCCCAGAAGTCATCTAAACCTACATCTATAGTGGCACTCATGGCATTTGTCTATATTTATTTGTTGTTCTCTGCTTTGACCAAGTTTTATCCACTTTGTATTTCAAAGCATAGAACAAAACCTTCCACATAATAAACACTCACCAAGTATTTACTGAAAGAATGAATTTTCAGCTTTTTATGCCAAATCAATATTATGCTAACTTGGCAACTGAAAATTTAATAAAGAACAGAATTAACCAAAAAAAGGCCTTCCTTTTAAGTTTTGCAAGTGCACATAAATAGCATTCTTTTATTAAAACTCCATTACATACTAAGATTATAAAAATTATCTCTATATTTAGCAAATAATACAACTGTTTAATAAGTACAAAAAATTAAGTAGTTCCTTTTTTTAAATCTTCCCAATTACTACGAATCACTAACCAACTTATGTAGACATAACATTAAAAGAAGTTATAATAATCATTAAAAATTGAGTGGAATGAATATATTTACTTTTACTTTAAGATAGACCTTAATTTTCTCTATTTCCTAAGCCCCAAAAGGACGATATATAGTACGTACAAGTAATACTATATATAAACTCTATATGCAATTATATATAAACTATATACACTAAATAAATTAAATATCACCACTCAAAAAAGGGATCATTTAAAATGCTTATTAGGCTATTAATCTCAAGATTCACAAAATGCCTAATTATCTATACCTGACCACTAGCAGCATCTAAAACAGATCTCTGTATGTGATTTCTACATTTATAACACCTATAGTACACAATTCATTAGGTTATGTTCCTTTTTTTCCTGACCAAAATCCAAGAAAATTGAATCACTTTTAAATGAACCAATGTGTTTATTAGATCTGTAGGGTGTAAGAAAACTTCAATTGCTGCTCTATGTCATGCTGATATAGGCATAAACTCTCAGGTTAAAATTCTCTCTTTGTAGTACAAGTTTCAATTTGGATTTTAAAAAGCTCGAGGCCATCAATTTTCACATCTTTTCCAACTCTCATTTCAGAAATCAGAGACCCAATTTCAGGAAAATACTGGCAAGTTATATGGAAGCTAAATATGATCAAGAATAAATCTTACTGCCATTAAGGCAATTCCACTTAAATAAAGAACATTTAAACCACCTCTGATTATCATGTTTTCTGGCTTCTAATTTAATAGCCATTTATTTAAAGTAAAAGAACAAATGAATAGTCATGTTCTTCTTAATTATACTACTGATTAGATTCAAGAACTCTTAAATTTGAAACAAAATCATTAAAACATTCTTGTCATTTTTAACAGTCTAACCCAGCCCGTGAGGCTCTGCCTTATTCTTTCACACACAGTACCGTGTCACCAGACAGCCAGGCCACCCTCCCACCTTTTAAACAGACTAAATTTCTTCCAGCCTCTTGACCATTTGTCAAATGTCCATCATAAAAATGTTGTAAATCCAATACTGTAGAGACAGAGAACTATTTGCCTTCTCTGTGTCTGGCCCTGATCTCTACTGAGTACAGTGACCTCTCCAAGCTATGGTGACTGCTATCTCCCCTGGGACTACGTGGACTTAACCTTTCTGACACCAGCAAGGACGTTCAACACCACCCATGGTCACTCATACATCCCTCAGTCCTAACCCTGTGTGTGCATAGTTTTTCTCTACATTCCTCTTATTAAGGTTCCCAGTAAAAGGAACGAACTATCTCAGTTGTAGCACTATCTGTCAAATACACAGAAGCAGCTAGATATAGAATAGCAACCAAAAGGTAGTAACATAGATGTCCCTCAGCTCCAAGGCCAGACACACAACAGATAATCGAGATATATGCACTAAATAGTCACCAGCACTACTCATTATTTTATAGTTATATGGAATACTCGTGTCTAAAGCTACAGTAATGAGTTTTTCACAGCATAAAGTATGTACTAGACATTATGCTAATCAATCTCCGTATTATCAGTAGCATTTATCCTAACAGAAAGAATACCTGCAAACCAGTCCTCAACATGAGCATAACTGTGAGACGTAACTTAAAAGGCTATAAACCCTGTTTAAAAAAAAAAAAAAACTTAGCCATGCAAGCCATTCATGATTCTCTTTAAAGTCTTCCTAATTTATTTTACTTGTATTCTCTTTATTAGATTTCTATTCTTCTCTTTATTATCCTGTTATCGTATTTATGATTCTCTTTTACTGTTGTGCTACATTTTTTCTTGTGCTACATAAGTGTTGTCTGGAAGAGTGATTTAGTCCTACCAACATGACTCAATTGCCTACAAAAAAACTCTTCCCTTCCCTGAGATAAGATCAAAAGCCAAGTGGTTCCTTCTTTAATACTTACTTCAATTAATATATGTATACTCATACACACGCTCCTCTAAATTTATTTTTTTCTTTTACAGCAACACAAAGTTTTACGTGTTGGATAATCTTATGTATGTTTTCAAATAAATGAGATCACACTGAACATTATGTGCTGCAACTTGATTCCTACCTATCATCTGCCCACATTATTCAGTTCATCATCAGGTCACGTTACTCAATAAGCAAATAAATTTCTTCACGCTTCCTTCAAGATTAGTTTCAAAATCACCTTAAAAGGCCAAATTCTTGCAATACAAACAATCCAGTGAAACTGTGTGCAGTAGATAAGGCCAAGTAAATAAGAATTTGAAAAAATGGCAGCCAAGGTTAAAAACAAATGTCTTAATGAAATAAATTTGGATTCTTCAGAGACTATAGATTAAGAAAGAAAGGAAATTAAGTATGTATGTTAGTCTTCTTTCAAGTAAGACTACTTCCTCAAATTTTATTGTCTCACAACTCAAAGTTAAAGAATTATGAAATATTTTATAATGTATAGATCTATTATATTATATATATATATATACACACACACACACACACGGCATTATACACACATCAACACTGATGTCTTTTTACATAGGATATAAAATTAGCCTGAAAGTATAAATCAGCTTCTAGAGAAATAGGCTTGAACTTGAGATGTATAGCTTAGGAGTTACATATCACACAAGAAAATAGGGATGTCCTTAGCAAACAGGGCCCTAATAGAATAAATGTATATAGAACACCTGTAGTTAAAACTTTGAACTGCTACTTACTAGATAGATCTATGACTTTAAAAATGTTATATTCCTTCTTGAATTTGAATTTCCATGTCTGGAAAATACTGAAAATAATCCACTATTAAGGAAAACTTCTCTGTAAAGGAAAGATTTAGAACTGCAGAGAATCTGCCACTGGAACTCACTTTCCTTAGAGCTCCTGGTCCTCAAAGCTTCCACACCTCAGTGCTTACAGAACAGAGTGAAAATTCCTTGAAGGCAATTTTGACTCCGCCACTGATCAAGTATGAGTTCCACATTCTAAGACTCAATTTGCTTGCCTGGAAAATGAGAACAATAATATCACCTTCCTCACTGGGCTATCAAAAAGATTTGGTGAAACAATCTGTATCAAACACTTATTGCATCGTAAGTGTGAACTACATTTTAAATATATCAATCTCTTCCTTGAAAAACCCCCTCCTCTTTCTGCTTCATGATGGGACACCTGCTTCTTTCCCTAATGCTCCTTCTTTTTGTAGGCCTTCACCTCTTCCTCATTAACCTACCTCTCTAAATGTGCACTTTCATGGTTCACCTCTCTACTCACACTATTCTACTGTCTAGCAAAAAATAATGAATGAAAATAATTGGTAAAAGGAAAAACCCAAATTCCATTATGAAGAAATAATTTATACTGGAGAAACTTAAGAGTGGGCTTTTCCAGTCCACTTATTACATGGAAAATCTTTAGCATGCTTTTAATTTGAAACAACATCACCAATGAACCTAGCAAGGTCAATACCCTCCAAAGGTAACCCAGAAAGGGAACGCTTTAACAAGATAGATGATAACTTTCACAATATCCACTTAAATTTTGCTTTTGCTAGACAAAAGCAAAAATGAATTATTGAAGAGACATTTATTGTGAATAACACCACATATTAGGAACTATGCTAAAAGCTCTCGCAAACAAAATTTCAAAATTGATCTTACTTCCCAGAGGGCATTGTATATAGAAATTTCTTCCCACAAACTGATGATAAAAGTTTAAAACAAAACAAAGTTCAGATGAGGATAATCCATCTCCTTGCAACCATAATGAATTCCAAATTTCTGTATGCCTAACATGACAAGCTTTCCTACTAAGCCTCTGAGAGTGAATGAATCTCCATCTTCATTGAGAAAAGATTAACAACTCTAAAATGTTGCAATTTCCTTCTGGGTAATGATG
The DNA here is from genome assembly GCA_963573935.1 of Arctocebus calabarensis. Taxonomy (NCBI): domain Eukaryota; kingdom Metazoa; phylum Chordata; class Mammalia; order Primates; family Lorisidae; genus Arctocebus; species Arctocebus calabarensis. Next base: position 10,131 of record CAUYON010088169.1, read on the forward strand.
GTGTATTTACAGAAGATTTCAGTTTGTGATTCCTCACCCTGTGGGGAGAAGAAAGAAAGAGAACAAATATGGACTACTGTCTATAGAAGATTTTCCATGAGAAATGAAATGAAAATTATAGTGAATAGATTTAGCTTTTTTTTTTTTTTTTTTTTTTTGATACAGAGCCTCAAGCTGTCACCCTGGTTAGAGTGCCATGGCATCACAGCTCACAGCAACCTCCAATTCCTGGGCTCAAGCGAGTCTCTTGCCTCCGCCTCCCAAGTAGCTGGGACTACAGACACCCACCACAATGCCTGGTC
>CAUYON010088173.1:0-46644 GCA_963573935.1 Arctocebus calabarensis
TTTGCAGTCTGTACATTTGCATACATTTTTTTAAAAATGAAAAATGTCGAAGACAGGCGCACGGCCTACAGACACATGAAAAAATGCTCACCATCATTAATCATCAGAGAAATGCAAATCAAAACTACTTTGAGATATCACCTAACTCCAGTAAGATTAGCCACATGACAAAATCCCAAACCAGAGATGTTGGCATGGATGTGGAGAAAAGGGAATACTTCTTCACTGCTGGTGGGAATGCATACTAATACGTTCCTTTTGGAAGGATGTTTGGAGAGTACTTAGAGATCTAAAAATAGACCTTCCATTTGACCCTATAATTCCTTTACTAGGTATATACCCAGAAGACCAAAAATCACATTATAACAAAGACATCTGTACTAGAATGTTTATTGCAGCCCAATTCATAATTCCTAAGTCATGGAAGAAGCCCAAGTGCCCATCAACCCACAAATGGATTAATAAATTTGTGGTACATGTACACCATGAAATATTATGCAACCTTAAAGAAAGATGGAGACTTTCCATACTGATGAATGTAGATCTACATCATCATTTTAATGATTATACACTATTTCTTTGGATACATTTATTATTAGTTAACCAATTATGGGCACAGAGAAGCTTATTCTAATTTTCCACTGTTATAAAAAACTTTAAGATGATCCTTCTTGGCTGGTGATCTTTGCTGCCTTTTTGATAATACTTAGGATAAGTTAGTAAAAGGGGAAATTGAGTATTGAAGGGCTTTTTTCCCCTGATTTTTAATTTTGAAATTATAGATTCATGGGGAATTGAGTTGGAAAGAGTACAGAAAAGGTTCTGTGTACTCTTCACCCTGTTTCTTCCAATGGTTACTTTTTTTGTAACTGTGGTACAATCTCAAAACCAGAAATTGACATTGATAAAATGTGGGCATATTGTGTTATGTCATTTTAGCACAAGTCTAGATTCCAACAACCACCACCAAAATCAAGATAAACAGAATTATTCTATCTCCTAAAAGATGTTTCTCCTGCCACCTCTCTGGAGTCATACCCACCCCTCCACCACACCCTTTCCTGACTGCTGGCAACCACTGATTTGTTCTCTGTCTCTATAATTGTCATTGTGGGAATGTTACATAAATTGAATCATACGTTATATGACCTTTTGAGACTGGCTTTCTTTACTCAGTATATTGTGCTTAGTATCCATCGAAGTTATGTGTATCAGTAGTTTCAGTATTTCCCAGTATGGATGTGCCACAATTTAACTCTTCACCTATTATAGGACAGTTGTTGGCTTTTACAAATAAGACTATAGTGAACATATGTGTGCAGGTTATGTGGGCAAAAATTTGTATTCGTCCAAGATAAATGCCCAAGAATACTACTTGGGCTGTATGGTAAGTGTCTATTTTGTTTTCTTTTGAAGGAGCTGCCAAACTGTTTTTCAGAGTGGCTATCCCATTTTATTTTCCCACCAGCAATGTATGAAAGACCTCATTTCTCTTCATTCCGTCCAGCATTTGTCATTGTCACTATTTTTAATTGTAGCTGTTTTAATAGCTACATAGTGATATTTCATGGTGGTTTTAATTTGCATTTCCCTAATGTCTAATGACATTGAACATCTTTTTATATGCTTATTTGCCATCTGTATATCCTCTTCAGTGAAGTATTTGTTCGTGTCTTTTCCTCATTTTCTAAGTAGATTGTTTATTTATTTTTTGTTTGTTTTTTTTGTTTTTTTAGATTGAGTTTTAAGAATCCTTTATATGTTCTAGATATGAGTCCTTTGTCAATTTTGTGGTTTGCAAAATATTTTCTCCTAATCTGTAGCTTGCCTTTTCATTCCCATAACAGGATCTCTTGTAGAACAAATTTTAATTTTGATGAACTCTGATTTAGTAATTTTTTTTTCTTTTATGAATCATGTTCTTGATGTTCGGTCTTAAGGGCTCTTCACCAGGCTCTAGATCCTAAAGTTGTTCTCCTGTGTTACCCCTGAATATTTTATAGTTTTACATTTTATGTTTAAATCTGTGACCTGTTTTGGCTTAAATTTTGTGTCAAGTATAATGTTTGCATTGAACTCTGTTATTTTGCTTATAGAGAGCCAGTTGTTCCAGCACCATTTGTTGAAAACGTCATCCTCCCTTCATTGAATTGCTTTTACACCTTTGTCAAAACCCTGTTGGCTGTAGCTATATGGAACTATTTTCTTCTGGTGACCTATGTGTCTACGCTTCTGCTGATGCCACGTAGTCTTGATTTCTCTATCTATGTCTTAAAATCACATAGAAATGATTCTTCTCACCTTATTTTTCTTTTTCAAAACTGTTTCAGCCATTCTCATTCCTTTGGCTTGTACTTTTTAAAGGTGTGTGATAACATAAGTATGACCAAAGCGCTCCTAAAAGTTGGGGCTCATTTAAAAAACTTCCGCTCTCAGTGTGTGGGGGATGCTTGTTTCCATTCACCCACACCAACATTGACTACTATCATTCTTTTAAAATTTTTGCCTATCTGATAACTGAAAAATTATATCACATCCTTATTTTAAACTTCTTTGGTTGCCTATGAATCTAAGCAGGCAGCCAGTCCTCCCAGATCTGGAGTATAAAAGTTTAGTGCCTTGGTGATATCAAGGTTCAAGGTTAAGGTTAGGGAAACATCCAACAGAAAAAACAGGCAGGTTTGTGTGGTGACCCCTGCTGACTCCTCTGAAGGCGTCACCCTCCTTCTTCCTTGCTTTTTCTCACTCACTTCAGCTTCTGGAGAACAAGTTATCTGTTTAGGCAGCCACAGGTGCCAGAGGTAGGCATGGCCCTACTGAAACGCCCAAAGGGACCTTCAAAACACCTTCCAAAGCTGCCCACTTCTCACCTCCATTGTTGCTATGCTGGTGTGCACTGCTGCCATCTCTAGCATGCAGTTACTATAATTGCAGTAGCCTCCTAACAGTGTCCTGACTTCTGCTCTCATCCCTCTGGGATCTGGTCTCAGCCCAGAAGCCAGAGGATTGCATCTAAAACACAAGTCAGCATCCTTTTCTGCTCACAACCCTCCCTTCTTGCCCAGGGTAAAAGTCAAAGGCCTACCTGGTTTTGCGTGTCCACGTCCCACACTCCTCGCTGGGCTCCCCTGTATCAGACGCTAGGGGGTCCTTGCTGCTCCTCAAACTCGCCCAGAATACTGTGCATGCTGGGACTCTTGCTGTTTCCTTCTGTCTGGAAGACAGTTCTCTCTGTAGGGGGCATCTGTGTCACTCACTTCCTCCCCTCTCCCTATTTCACATTGCCACCAGCACTCTCTTTTCTGGCCTCCCCTCATAGCCCTCCCTCAGCAGCTGACCTATGAAGTCAATTGAACTTGCTTATGTCTTCCATGGGTGTCTCCCAGGAGAACAGAGATTTGTTTCATTCATTTACCTACAGCTGTATGACTGACATTTAATACACTGCCTGGCACATGGTGTATGCCTGCACAATACTCAATCAGCAAATACCTGATGGATAAATGAAAATGAATGTTCACCTCGTAATCTACTCCTGATTTTAAACTTTTAGATCATTTCCAGTTTTTGTAACAGACAATGCTAATGTGAATATCCTTGAAATGAAACGCTCCTATGTAGTTGTGATTATTTCCTTAGGATTTATTTCAAAGATCAAATTGCTATGTCAAAGAAATATGTGTTTTTAAAACTTTTAACAGGCATTTCTCCAGAAAGGTAGTGTCAGTTTCCTTGCTTACCAGAAACATGTGTGTATCTTTTTCCCACACCTCACTAACACTAGGTCTTGCTATTTTCTGAAAGTCTTTGCCAAGTTGTTACTTGCCACTATATTCTCATGTGAGTTTTTGTAGAAGGGGCTTGTGTAAATTGATAGGAAAAAAAACCCAAAACATTTCATAGCAAATTAGAGACAGTCTTCCTGCAGCTGTCCCCACAGTCAGCAAAACCCAAAGGCAGAGCCCAGAGATGTAGCCACAAGCTGTGGCCAGGTGTCCAGATGTGGGGCTTTCCGGGAGCCTAACACAGTTTAAAGGGAACACTCAGTCCAGAAGAGAGAATGGAGACTTGATATTTTAGATCACTTTCCTAGCCACTGTGGAGATACAAGTTCAAGGTTTTGCTGTCTTCCTAAGACCTAACCTAAACCAGTGGTTCTCAAACTGAGAGCATCTCAGACTCTCCTGGAGGGCTTACTAAAGGCCAGACTGCTGGTTCCATAGGTCTAGGATGGGGCCCAAGGATTCGCATTTTTAGCATCTTCCCAGATGGTGATGCTACAGGCCCAGGAACCACACTGTGAGAGCCACTGGCATGGAGTGTGGATGTTTGTTTTGTCTAACTTTCACAGGGTCTCTTCCCCAGCTTCTGTGCCCAGAGCATCTTCATCACCACACTGACCACACTGCAGGGCTGCAATCTTCCCAGGCAGTTCTCCCCTCTTTGGACATGGAGCCTGGTCTAGGGCAGGATTCCTCTTAGTCCCTCCAGAGCCAGCTATACTGCTGCTTGGCACAGAGACCTTCAATGAAAGCCCCCCATAAGATGAGGAGGGACTGTGGAGTGCCCACCAGTGATGGCCACAGTCTCCATGTGTGCTGACCAGCAGGGAAGTATAGGGCAGCGATCACCTGTGGCTTGAAAATGGGACAGTCACCCCCAGGAGTTGTCCTCACCTCCTCTGACCATCAGATTCTGGTGTCCTCCAGAAGACATTCAGAAATGAAACAGAAAACCAGCCCAATGGACTTGGTTTATGGGTGAGGAACTTGAACTTCCCAAGAAGGGGAAGGACTAAGTCAGGATCATACCTCTGACTTATCACATGGGTCAGTCTTGAATTAATCCCCTCCTCCTAGCAGCCTTCTGTAGAGGAGGTGGGGTGAGAAGACAGTGTAACTTGGACCGAAGCAAAGATGTGGGGAAGTGACTGGGGTCCTGCATCTGTTGCAGGCTCGGACCACTCCCTGCATCTCTTTGGACCTCCACTTTCCCACCAGTGGCCTAAGTCCAGTGCCAGCTGGGTGATGCTTTTGTGTGGATGGACTTTGGTCACTTGTAAGAATGGGTCTAGAATCGCACCTGGCACCCAGGAAGCATCAGAGACACTCCTTCCTTGCTGTGGCTTCTGCTGTACCACCCATGGCTCCGCTAGCCCTCCTGGATGCCAGTGTAGTGTCTGGCTGCCCTTTGGCCAAGTGAGTCTCAAGCTCTAAGAGAAGCAAAGGGTGAAAGAGGTTGAAGAACACACACCTGAAGGTGCAGATGGTGCCTCATGTGATGTCAGCCTTTGCTCACATGTCATGAACTTCCCTTCCCTCCTCACCACATCCTCCTGGGGTTTTCAGTGTCAGAGCTCAAGGGGAAGGTGCAAGCAGGAGTTAAATATAGAAAAACACCTACTCGTGGTGAAATGCGTGGGCTGAGTGCTTAGTGAGGGGGCGTTAGCTGCTGCTAAATTTAACAAGCCTGACTTCCTCTCTTCTCCCCTTGCATGCCATTATGCAAAAGAATGCTTGTCAGTTTCCCACGGGGGAGGAATCCAAGAGGTGAGGAGGAGGACTTACAAATGAAACCTGCCAGTGAATCATGACCCCTCACCCCAGAGGGTCCCATCTATTGTCACTTTTATCTTCACAGTGGTTCTGCAAGCAGGAAGGAAAGGTGTTGCTGAGCTCACTTTACAAATGAAGATTTTGGGTTCCAGAGAGGCGAAGGGGCTTGCCCAGTCAACGCATGCTAGAAACTAGACAGGAACTCAGGGTTTCACACTGCTGCCCATGTCTGTTCTTAAGAACCCAACACAAGAGAGCTCTGGGCTCGGTAGCCCAGTGGCTAATAAGGAGAACACAACCTACTATGTTTTCAAGCATACAGAGAGGTTCAGGTGAACATCTGCAAGCTAGCAAACAATGGACAGCGACTCAGCCCAGGGGAACTCAGAAACGCCAAAGCCCAGCCCCACTCCAGACCTGCTGAGTCAGATTCTACCTTTTAACAAAGTTTCCCACATCTAAGCTTAAGAAGCATTGGCCTAATGCTTTGCATTGGCTCACTTAGAGAGTCATTTAATGGAATTTTAGACTCTGGGAATTTGTTCCTTCACTCCCTCATTTATTCAACTTTTGTTTATTAGTTAACATTCACATTTGCAGCCTCATGCTAGCAGTTGAGACAGAAGATAGCTGCTAACACTTAGGAGTACTTGCTCTGTGTATCTGCTAAGGTGTTGCAGCTTCATTTATTTTTTGAATCATCACAAACACCCTATGAGGTGGGCGTGAGCAGTTTATAGAAGAGGAAGCAGAGTAGAGAGTGTAGGCAACATGCTCAAGGTCACAGTCCTAGGCAGGTGGCAGAGCTGGAACCAGGAGACTGTGGCACTTCTAAGGATGAAGGGAAAGGGAGAATAGAGCAACCCTGCTCAAAGATTAGACCTTCCAAGCCAAAAAGGACCCAATCAACTCCAATAGGGTTTGGTTTTCATTTTGGCTGTAAGCTGCAGAGCCACTGACTCAGTAACACTTTCAGTTTCTGTGGAGGCCAGAGCTGCTCTGGCTGTACAGAGGTGACCCTTGAGTACACCCTACCCCCGAGGCTGCTACTCTCTCCTGTGCCCTCTTGGAACTCTGTAGAGCACAGGCCAAAGTCACTCACAAGTCTGAGTTCTTCATTTTGCTGATAGGGGAAAACAGAGAGAGGAGGTAGATTATCCAAGATCACATAGTTAATGAAGACAAAATTAGTTAGGAATACACGGTCCCGTACCCAAAGGTGAGCGCTGTTCCCTATGGGGTGCGGTGATGATGGGGATTCCATACCCCAGAAAGGACATGGCTGATTTCTATAACAGCAGTCCATGGCAAAAACTGCTTTGTCACAGCATTTCTAACTTTTTATGGGATGAAGGAATCCCAATGAAATTATGTTGACAGCTTGATAACCATCAGCCATCTTCCAAGGATTATTTTTCTCATTCCTCTTGCTCTCTCTCTCACATGCACACACATACACATAATTTGTAATAAGGTTTGCGAGAGTTCAGAGAATCCCCTGAAGCCCTCTAACCCTATAGTCAGGAATCATTTGCAATTTTTGTCTTTGCCAGGGGAAGTGAGAGGGACCCAGACAGGGATTGGGTAAATAGAGGGTGACCAAGCCCCACCCTGACATGCAGTGCCAAGTGTGAAGCCACACATGTCAAACAAATCTCTTTTTGTGCCCATCTCTTTTTACACCTTTGTACCTTCCAGCTGGTGACATTTACTGTCTGTGACTTATCAGAGAGTTGGAAGGAGTCTCCATGTGAATGAAAAATAGAGACCCCTGGTTCTGCCTTAAATCCTAGTGGAGAAGAGAGAGAGAAGTGTGTGCTGATCGGGGTTAAATCATCTTTGTGTGAGCATCAGCTATGCCCGAAAGGAGGCAACCTTGTTCCCTGCTCCCATGTCTGACTCTTGACAGGAGAGCATCACACTCTGCCCAGCTGTGTGCTGAGCAGATGCCAGCTCCTTCAGTGTGCATTGATCCACTGAGATTCCTCAAAGCCTGGGAGATGGAGAGTGGTCTTTCCATTTTCCACATGGTAACCTCAAGTCTCAAAGAGCAAAAGGGGCCCAGCTGGTAGGGTGGCTCTGGCCTGTGGCTGTGGCTCAGGAGGAGGCTCCTGGGTTCAGACCCTAAGAGTGCGGTGGGCCAGTTGCCTGATGGCTCTCAGCTGCTTTTCTCCATCAGACCATGGCGGTTGTGTTAGTATCAGTACCATAGAGTTCGCCTGCTGCTCAGCACAACCAGAGCACTTAGAACAGTACCTGGCAGGTCATAAGTGCTCAATAGATGTTAACTGCACTTATTTTTGTTGCTGTGATGGTGATGATGAGGATGATGTTACTCTAAAGTCTGTGTTGACAATTCTGCCTTCCTAATCACTTTCTGCAGGTGGGTACAGTTTCATATTTAACAGTTGAAGGAAGTGGGGCAGAGAGAGGGGGAATGACATTGCCATGGTCAAGAACAATGCAAAGATAGATCTGACTTTGATGTGTCATTTTTCCATAAAACAAGGGTTTGTGGTCACCTGCACAGCCTCTGGCACCTTCATTTTCTCTCGCTGATGCTGAGAGCCCTTTGGTCTCACCTACAGGAAATTAAGGCTGGTATTCTAAGGTCTCAGCACCAATCCCCAATCCAGCCTTTGCAAAGACTTCTGCTCTGACCTCTGACAGGGCTCCCATCTTGTGCATTTAAGACCGATCTCACTTTTCATTTGTTAGGGATGTAGTCCATGCAAGCAGACTGAAGACAAATAGTGTTCACATATAAACCACATGCCTTTCCTGGCCCCAGCCTCAAGAATGGAAGAGTCTTCAATCACTGCCTTAGTCCCTGTGTCGATAAGCGCCCATCTCTCCGGGTCCTCCATACCCTCCATGTCAGTGGCCTTCTTTTGCCTGATTACTTCCTTAAGATCAGCAGATATCTCCAAGTGGAGTCACTGAGACGCAGGGGAATGATACCTTTCTAAGCCTCTTGACTTATGTTCTTAATTGACCCCCAGAAAAACACTATTTTAAAGATACTGCCTGAAGCATCATTTAATGTAAAAAGAGCAATAGTCAGTGAGGTGTAATTTACATAAAGTATGATCAATTTAACAGCACCATAAAGGTAGTGACACAGTGTATATTCAGTGACTTATAAAGGCACTGATAATATATCAACAAACAAAAAACATGTAAAAAATAAAACCAACCTGTGATGTGCCTAGAAAAGGGTCCACCAGGAAGGACATCCAAAGGTACACAGTGGAGATCTTAAGGATAAGATTTTAAGTCATTTTAATATTTTCTGAAATTTTCACAGTATATACTATTTTTATAATCAGAAAAAAAAATTGATTTCTTCCCCTTTCCCCATCCCTCTGCCAGAAGTGTGGGTGGGAATCAGCCTCAGAGGTGGTCCTGGGTGATGGCACCGACATGGGTATGTGGTGAGAGGGCAGTGGGATTGTCCAGGGGAGCCCTGCAGCAGTCCTATTTGGGTCCTGACTAGCTCAAAGGGTGCTGGGATGAAATGCCTGTGCTGGCTCAGGGCCTCTCCCCTTCTTTGGCCCTGATTCTTATGAAGTAAAGTTGGCAGCCCCAGGGGCAATAGAGGAGATTCCTCATCATTTCATCTTCTCCCCTGTCCCCTCCTGGACCCTTCTCTTCCGGGGGTCTGCATATCTCAGCTTAGCTTCTTATCTTACCTCCTCTCCTTCCCCTCTCCCATGGCATGTGCTTGGCCTTTGAATCACAAAAACCTGAGTTCCCATCTGGCTACTGCCCCTCACAGACTAGAGTTTCCTCATCTGCAAAATGGGAAGCAGAATGCCCACTTTGTAGGGTTGAGGGAGATTTAGTTCTTGTGCTCAGCACGCTCCCTGGCTCAGGCTCCCCCAGCCCAGGGGCTAGGCTGTTGTACCAGGTCACGTGCAATTCCTGCGGGACTTTCTCATTCCCTGCTCTGTGTGCCTGTGAGGGAGCAACGGTATTTATACCCCACACCCATCAGCCATCAGTTAGGAATTGGCTGTGGGGTGGGAGGTTGGGAGAATTAATTCTTAGGCACTTAATGAAGCCAGCAGGTCAGGCTGGAGTGCAAGGAGATCACCAGGGGCAGGGAGACAGGGCAGAGCACCACCAATGTCTGCTATACACAAGGGTAGGCTGGCTTAGCTAAGTGCTGCCATCCACCCATAATATGGGGCTCCCCACACTGGGCCCCTAATGGATCACAACAGCCTGGGCACAGTTGCCTGGAGTCAGGAACCACTAAGGCTTAATCCAACTGCCCTCATTCACACCTTTCCTGGATAGAAGCTGTCATACCCCATGCTCATGGGCATAAGTAACATTTCAGTGCCTCTGACTCTTCTTTCCAGAAGGAACATGACTAGGAGTTTGAAATAGGAACAAGTCTTCATTGCTCTGTCCTCCAGCAGCCAAGCAGAGAAGAAAGAGCCAGTCCCAGGCCCCATGTCCTCAGAAAAACGGAGCAAAATTTCTTCAGCATTTCCTTCACCTTGTGAAGCCCAAGTTTCTAATCTGAAAACAAATGGGGTTGATACAAAGTTGACATGAGAAGCAATGGATAATAAATGAGTGATTAATAGAGTCCCGGGCATTGGTCCCCATATTACTGTTGTTGTTTTTAATGGAAGATTTTGGGGGGATCTAAATATAATTAGTGGTTTATAATCTGTGGGTTTTTTTACTGCATTAGGCTACAGAGGGAAACAGTGGGGCCAGCAGGCCATACATCAAATTATTGCTGTAGGGTAAGAACAGAGGGTTATAGCTTCTTCACATACACCAGAAGGACCTTAGAATCATCTAGGGAACAGGCTGGCCCCTGACTGTTCATTCATTCATTTATTCCCATTCATTCAACAGGTATTGATTGAGGATAATATGCTAAGTTCCATGCTAGGTACCAGACCTCCTAGGAGCAACTTTTTTGAAACCTTGGCCAGGAGGCCTGTGAAACAATTGCCACATCCCCATTCTCGGGAAGAGGGGAGTTATAGTCCCTTCAGTGAGAAGACTCCCTGTCTGGAACCTTCTTTCCATATCCCCACCCTTGTGCTCCCTGCACCATCCAGTTCAGGCTTTTATTCATCACATCATGGGACCCTTCACAGGGGTCCTTAGAGGCATGAGATTCCTGGGAAGGTGGGACTGTGAGCTGCAGTGGCCCCTCCCTTTGACAAGGAGAGACATGGTCCATAGCAAGTCTTGACCCAGTACCAGGGTCTTCTTTGCCTGTGCTTTTGGCCATGGGTGCTCCATCCTCAAGGTCATGGCAGAGTCTCAGAGGTCTGGAAGAACCATGGTGTAGACCTGATCCATCTTTCAGATGAAGAAATGAGCCACTTATATATTTTTATCACGTGGGCAGATCCAAGTATAGATTGTAAAGTGGGATTTTACGTATGCATGAAGTTTAAAGACTAAAGACAGGACCTCCCTGAGGGAGATCTTTCAGAGCCCTCCCTGCTTAGGGCTGCTTTGGTGGGAACCTTTGAGAACTTCACATAGTAACCTCCGAGGGGGGGTGACCTCCTGTGCTCCCTCCCCTCTATGGGGTGAGGAAGAGAGAGTTGCTGAATTGATATAGTCAGATTTAAGGACTGGCCATGTGGGTTGTGAGAGGGCTGAAGAAAATTACCACCTCTGAGTCATTTAGACACAACATCCACAGAGAGGAGAAATGGGGAAAAGAACCACCTCCCTCCCTTGGTGGTGCTGGGACACCCAGGTTTTGGCAGGAGCTCAGCAATTTCTGGAACCAGGATTTCTGAGACTCTGGCTGATGCTGAAACTCTTCTGTGACGCATGCTTCTGGCTCCTTTCCTTCTTAGGCCTCTGCTCACAGGGCATCTGATCAGAGAGGCCTTCCTCTCCCAGCCTTTCCCCACCATCCCCTCTTCCTCCCCTGTCATCCTCAAACAGAGCTTGGCGAGCTTGCCAGAGCTCAGAAGCACCTGTCAGGCTGGCTGTGTATGTGCTGGAATGTAAGCCCCATGAGAACGCGAATGACTGTCTTCTTGCACATTCCTTGAATGAGCATACTTTATAAATTCATGCTTAACCAAAATCATAGTGATCAATACATCTATCAAGCAGAATTTTCAGAAAAACAAACAAACAATAACAACAAAAAAGAAAACCCAGTTAAATTCAAGAACATAAGCTTCTGATAGACATTTAACCCCCTCAAAAAGTAGCATCGGGAACTCATCCCCATTGACAGAATCTCATAAAGCATCAGCATCCTGCCTGTCTGCACAGTGCACCCTGATTGTGGCTGTCTCCTCAGAGACTGGAATGAATTTGATTCATCTCTTCCTCTACCTGCAGCAGGTGCTTAGCAAATGTTCTGTGATATCAATTTCGAAAGGCTGGCTGGCCTCTGAGCTCTCATCAGTAGGAAAGGACTCTGTGTGTTACCAAGGAGGGGAGGTGACTAGGGATGGGAGAATATTTGGCAAGGGTCGAAATAGAGTTTTCTGATGAATCTTCTTCTCAGAACATTCAAGGAGTCCTTCGCCATGACCTTTCCTTTTCACATCCCCAAAACTCTGCTTGACCAGCTTTGCCCATGTTTATGAGAAGGTGGCTGAATGCATGCATGCAGGGAAGAGAGATATTTGCTGAGCTCTGCTGAGGTCTGGTTGTCCTGTATCCAAGAAGACAGGGAGAAAGGAGGCAGATCCTACCCCGCATTCCAGTGGAGGAGAAGGGAGGAGCATATGTGAATCAGACAGTGTTCACCAAAGAAGGACAAATGGCAGGCCCTTGAGGGTAATCTCCAGCAGGCTCAGGCCTTGAAGGGAGGGGTAGTCAGGACATTCACATGGAGGCAGCTGGTCCTCCATCATCTCCTTATCCTGTGGTTTGGTGCTGCTCAGCAAACACCAGTTGTAATCAAAATCAACGTATTTCACCAACAGACTGAGCACATAGCATCCATCCATTCATTTATGTGTTGATTCATTTGTTCATTCATTCATTCATTCATTCATTCATCCATCCATCCACTGTCTGCCATATGTGGGCCCTACCTGAGGTGCTGGGGATTTGGCAGCACTGAACAAGACAGGTGAGGTCTTTTCCTATTCTTATAAAGCTTGCATGGTGGCAGGACAGGAAACAAGTTATAGCTCACACCAGGTGAGTGTCTGCCACATGCTGGGCTCTGTTGAAGCCCTTTTCATGCAGTGTTCCTTGGTGGGGGTGCACTTTGTGTTCTGAGGGGCACTTCTTTTTTTTCAAGGCCGGGGCTGGGTTTGAACCTGCCACCTCCGGCATATGGGGCTGGCGCCCTACTCCTTTGAGCCACAGGCACACCCCTGAGGGGCACTTCTTTATAGTACAGGACTATGGCTTCTGTCCTCTACTGTCAGTCCCCCCCTTCTTCCACTCCTGACCCTGCTCATCAGAACATCCTCAAATACCCCCTTATAGTTAAAAATGCCCTTCACACTGTGGGACAACCCCTCATTAGAGCACAACAAGATCTCATTTAATCTTCATAACAGCCCCATGTAGCTGGTCCTCCTGCTGATCCCCATTTTACAGATGTGAAACTGGGACACAGAGATGTGTCCTTCCACCACTCACTGGTTGGAGGTTGCACAGTGGGAGTGATGGATTAGAAAGCCCAGGAGCCTGACTTCTGAGACTGCACTCTTCACTACTCTGTTATTCAGCCTCTCAAACAAACACTGGGACTAGGCAGTGAGGGGTGCACTGCGAAAAATGAATCAAGATGATGTGATAAGACGGAGACAGGCTGGATGGGGAGAAATTTCCTGTGTGTAAAGCACAGTGCTGACTCAATGGGGAGAAAAGAGAGATTGCAATCAACTGCAGGTCCCACGCTGTGGACGTGCCATTAAGCCACAAGGGGAGCAGCCTCTGTGGTGCAAATGAGTGATAGTACTTTGGTGAAAACCTCTGCTCTTAGCCATCAAGCCACAAGGGGAGCAGCCTCTGTCACAAGGGGCAGCCTCTGTGGTGCAAATGAGTGATAGTACTTTGGTGAAAACCTCTGCTCTTACGGGGAATACCCTATTCATTGTGGGATAATTATTCACGTGAAAGGCTCTCACTAGGAGCCTTGCATGTTGAATACAGGAAGGGCAACGTTGAGCAAGCCAGATGCTGGGCAGGGAGGCGACCCTCTTTCTCTCTGCATATCACACCACTGGAAAAGTAATTATTAGATACCCGTGGTGTGTGTCTGAGTCAACACCAATAAAGTATGTGGAAACTTCTGAAGCTCTTTTATTGTTTGGAGTCCCCACTGTGCCTGGCATGTAGGAGTGGATGGATGGATGGATGGATGGAAGGATGGATGGATGGATGGATAGATGGATGGACAGACGGACGGATGGACGGACAGACGGATAAGATTTGGCATCAGCCCCACATGGAACTTCTCAAATTTCTGGCTGCAGAGGCTGGATATATTCAGGATGTAATTCACGGTGGTAATGAATTTAACAGCAAATTCAAAAATCAATTATGAAAAGTGTTGTTTATCTTTGCCAGATCAAGTTAAAAATAAAAAAGCATTTCATCTCTTTGGGCAACCAGTATAAACAAATGCCCTGGACTTCAGCCTTCTTCATCCATTGTAGACAGTTGAAGGGGAATGCTAAGATCTGTTGATGCCTACTATGTATCTGGCCTTCTGTAGACATTATGGTTATTAGTTTTCAAAATAGCCCCTCATATGACAAATCAGGAAGTTTTAGGCTGGGTGAAACAGAAGGCACAAGGTCACACAATCTGTGGTTGAGCCAGAATCAAACCCAAGGCTGTCCATTTCGACATCCCCCTCACATCCCCTGACACCTCACAGGAAATCAGACAAATGGGTGGGGTTTCTTTCAGCAGCAGACCCAGGTGGCTGCAGCACCTGTACTCTGGATTCTCTCTCTATGCAACATAGGGCCTGGCAGGAGGCCCCAGGTCAAGGAGGTCGGGGTAGGGATTGAAGAGAAGGAACCCGGGTTTGTTTCCACTGTGAAGCCAGTAAGGGCAACTTAGTCAGTGGTAGGACCCATTAGTCACTGAGACGAGGGTGGGTGGGAGCGTGGAGCTGGGTCAGGACCGTGGGAGACAGCAACTCCCACCATGGAAAAATAGATCAGAAACAGCCCCTGCTGGGAGAATACAGGGGTGGGGGCAGTTGGGTTCCCCTCACCACGCCTCTGTCTGTCTCACACATTTTAGCTGAGCCAGGAGGAAGGTAAGAGGGGGAGGATGCTGGGGAACCTGGGAGAAGGAAAGAGAGGGGCAGCTTGCCTTTCTTCCTTGAAGGCAAACCTCTCTGTGTTCTACCACAGTTCCTCCCTGTCCTGGCTGTGCAATCTGGGGCAAGTCACTTTCCTCCTCTGAGTGTCCATTTTTGCCTCACTGGGTTATCTTAGAAATTAGACAAGATGCCAGTTGTGGAAATGGTTGTTCAGGGTCAGCACATGGTAGGCATCCAGGAGATGGTCCAGGAGACGGTTCTTTTTTTCCTCCCCTTCCTTCCCTGGCTGAGTCTGACTAGAGCAGGGAAGAGCACTAGGGTTCTCACTCCCAACCAGCTGCACCTGCTCCTTCCTGCCTCCTGTGGACCTAGCTATCATCACCCAGGGGCAGGGACCAGGTGTGGTCACTTAGACCCTCCTGAAGACTGAGATGGGGAGACTGAGGGCTCTGCCTGGGTGACACAGCCAGAGGGATATGTCAGCCAGGGATGAATGGCAGAGCCAGGGCTGGCACCCAGGACTGTGGACTTCGTCTCAGTGCGTCCGAGGTCTGCCTACCTATCTGCCTCCTTGGCACCTGCTATGGTGTTGGCACAGAGCAGGGGCTTCCCAGGTGTTGGCTACAGGAATCATTGAAGGAAGGAGTGTGAGCGCTCCTAGCCAGGGCCTGTGCAATGATGGGTTTTATTAAACATTTGTAGGGTGAAAACACAGCCCACCACCCCAGACGGTTTATGTTAGTTTAACCTTCTCTGTTTATGTTAGTTCTCACCTTCTTCCCCACTCTTTAAACCCCAAACTGCTGTCATGGGCTTGCCCTGCTGGGGTTGGAGAAAAAAGTGGGCAGTGCCCTTCCAGAACCAAGTTGTACTTCTCTGAGTCTGTCTCCGCCTCTCCCAGCCACTGCAGGTTTATAAGGTGCTGCTGTGTACAGGTGATGGGGGAGCTACAGAGAGGCTGGGGGTGTCCTGGGTGACCCTGCTCCACTTAGGCATGCTCTTTCAACCCGGCCGTCACCCCCAGCAGGCTTTGCAAGAAGCTACTTTCAGGATGGCTGTGGGAGCTGAGTGACCTCACGGGAAAGAGGTTCAGGGCTGTGGGACCTGGAGCACAGGGGCAGTGGCCACACTATCACCAGTGCCCTTGTCTTCATCCCGTCACTGGCCAACAATGTGGCTTGGTGGACTGAGTATGGGGGGGATTGGGGAATGTAGGTGTGCGCAGCTTCTTAGCTGTGAGACTTGAGGCAAGTGGTTTCATCTCTCTCAATCCCATTTACTCATCTCTAAAGTAGGAATAGACAACTTCCACTTACATCATGGCGGTTGAGGGAGGGATATCCATGGCTGGATGCTGGGATGCCTGTGATGATGCTTTGGAAATGGGGAGTTGCTGTAGGGATACAGCATCACTGCCACTATGCTGGTGCTAGTACTTTCTTCTGAAGCAACATGGGAGATGGACCAGGCAGCCTGGACTTGAGCCTTGGCTGTAAGCAAGTCACAGGGTCTGTGACAGCCGAAGTTCTTCTCATCCGTACAGTGGGCCTGTCTGCCTTCCAGGGTTTTCTGTAAGCATACAAAGTAGTATTGGGTGTCCATAATTGAGCGGTGTGTGGTGGATCCGGGTGAAATTGGGTGGGATAGATAGCCCAGACTTCCTTCCAAGAGAGACGGAGGTGTGGGAGCAGCGCTGCCTTCTGCTCTCCTGGGCTGGGTAACTACTGAGGGCACACTACACACCCTCTCTGAGTCTTGGTGCTGTCATGTAAAGGAGAATTGTGTGTGCCCAGCACTCAGAGGGCAGTCACTGGGCTATCATGCTGTTCCTCTGTTCCTGGAAGGAGTGACCTGCAGAACCTGGGCCTCTCTCTCTGCAAGTCAGCCCCACAGCCACCACCTACCCTCTGACCTCACTCCTGCCTAAGTGTCCCCCCAGCTCTAAGCACTTCTCTGAAACAGCCTGGCTTCCTGGAGTTTCCCATTTGCCACCACTGCTCTTGCGCATGTGACCTCCAGCTCAAGATGTTGAAATCCTACTCCAGGCTGCCCGGAAACCCCCACCAGCTGAGGCTGAGCAGGGGGCAGGGGCAGTGCCAGCTTCTTCTTGGGCATTGCCACACTTTGTGGCAGCACATTGGGGGCATCGATTCTGGTTCTATTTTCAGACATTTCTGTTTCCTCTACAAGCAGCAGTGGGTGGCCGAGGGAATTCAGCCTTCCTGTGGCTGTGAGATCGTTCCAAGCACAATATCTCCATATGGGTGATGCAGTTGAGAGACTATGTGAAGTGCTGTGGTCTAAGGGCATCAAGGTTCATCACATAGGGAGATCTGAGTGCTGATGTGGGAGTGTTCCATCCATAGGATTCTTTGTCCTGTCTGCAGGGAGTGAGGCAAACAGGCAGGCTAGCATTTGTGTTGTGCCTAGGAATTCTTACAGCCCCATTTTACTGAGGAGGGAACTGAGGCACCAGGCATAAAAGTGACCTGCAAAGCGGCACAGAACCCAAGGCTACCTTACTACTGGTTTCAGCCGGGTGCTGGTGCTTCTCTTCCAGGCCTGCACCCAGGAGTTGTGCATTGACTGGCTGTGAGGCCAGAAGCAAATAGCCTGACACCACGGGCTCCATTTTCTTTCTGGTTTGTGAGAGGTTTGAACTCACTCAGAACTTCTTAAATTTTTTTCCACAGAGAAGAGTAAATTAATTTCTTTGGCGGTTTCTGCTTCCCCTTCAACATTTTCATACATGTTGTATTCTTTTCCGAAATATGTCAGGGTGTTCCTGTTTAATTTTTTGAATGTTTTCTCCCTTGCATCTCCAGATAGAATCGATGCTCAGAGAAGATGCACCACACACTTACTAACACGATGCCTGGGCCCCCCACCTGGGTCGAGAAACCTAGGACTTCAGCAATTCCTGAGGGCTGTAATTTCTGGGTAGTCCATGGGTGTGGCCACAGTATGTGAGGCCAGGCCACGAGTCTTTGTGTCTCTGGTACACTGTCACCATATTGGAACACCTTTCCCTTGCTCTCAAGCCCTGCTATTCCATTTGTTCTTCCTGGTCCGCCTTCCTAGAGGCCAAAGTCTAGGAAGGCCTGCTCCACACAGGGCATTTCTTCCATGGGCAGAATAGGCCTGGCCAGAGGAGAGGGGGAGAGGAACCCTGTCTTCCCAGCTGATGGCCAGTGCTAAATTTCAGTTCCAGTGTTACCAGCTGTAGCCTTGGGAAAATCACATGACTGAGCTCCAAGGTCATGTGATTGGCATTTGAGGACATGGACCCGCATCTCTTTCCATAGAATGACCATGACATGGAAGAGAGGAGGCATGAGAAAGGTCCCAGCATAGAGTCTGGCATGAGGGACTTTCCAGGACAGGTTAATAATACCTGCTATATTTTAGGACCACAGAGCCTAAAATCTATAAATGCTTTCCCCATAAAAAGCCTCTTTTCTAAAAATATCTCTCTCCACAGTGTTGTCATGAGCCTGAGATCCTCCTGGTCCTCAAGACCTTGGGTAAAGGCACTGATGACCCTTATTAAACTGCAGTGGTGACAATGACATGCTGGGCTGAGGTCCATGCCCCACCTTCTGCTCCATTAGCCACGTGACCTTGGCAAGTCATTCATCTTCTTGGAGCCTCTGTAAATCTCCTTCATCTGCAAACTGAGGATGCAAAGGAATAAATGAGTTGTTGTAAACAAGACTCTTTTTAAGGCTCAAGGGACAACAGATGATTCAGTGGGCCATGGCAGCCCAGGATGTTAACTCTAATGACAGGGTATGTCTCTGGCCCTTTGGGGACATGGATGCATCTAGGGAGAGTCTTGGAGAGTCAGGGACCCTTCATAGGAGAGCTAGGAGTCTCATCTGAGATATGAAGGATGACAAGAGTCAGTCGCAGAGCATGTGGCTGTGGGGGTGGGGCATGGACTGCTGGCAGTGGGAATGGCAGGAGTGAAGACCTCCCTTTACACACAGCATCTTAATCAATCCTCCAGACATCCCTGCTGGCAGTCCCTGTTCACCCCACTTTACAGATGAAGAAACTGGGCTGAGATATGGCAAGCAGCTTTCCTAAGGCTGTAGCTTGTAAGCAGCTTGGCTGGGAGAACAACCCAGGCCCGTCAGATGTCTATGGGAACCTCCACCGGCAAGCTGGGAATGAGGGGCCCCATTTCTCAGCAGATAAAGAAAAGGTGATAAAAGCCTTCATTTTGTTTTGTGGCTGGTGCCTAGAGGGGAGCGAGAGTAGGGGCCAGGGCCTGGAAAGGGGAGGGTGGCCAGAGCCTGGAGGAGTCACCCAGTAGTGGACAGAAGGGCTCAGCACTCATGCCGGCTTCTCTGTCCAGAGAAAGAGCCAGAACTCCTTCAAGCCCTTCAACACTTCTTTGAGGCCTCATCCTTCTGATGGGTCATCATAATGCCCTGGCCATCATGGGCCTCTGCTTTCTGTCTGTCTCTTCTTTTGAACAGCTCGAGGATATACACATGGTCTTCTCTGTGTCTTAACACCTGAGTGTCTGGTGCCAGGTCTGAAAGGCAGTGAATATCTGCTGAACAAAGCTGTGAATATGTACCCGGCCCCTCTGCCTGCCTCTGTCCAGAGCGAATGCTCACCTTGGGACTTGGGAGAGTGTTTCAACCCTATCTGGTCACAGATAAGCAGGCCAGAGCCCAGGAAGACATAATACCAGGCTTTCTGGAGGAAGATCTGGGGGCGCAGTGGGCCTACCTCCCCCTGCCTAAGCCAGGGAGCCTTGCCATCCTCAGGAACCACCCCCCCCTCTTGCCCCTGCTACCTTCTTGGCTCCTCAGCCCCTTCCAGGGGGAGCCGAGCATCTGGTGTTTGTCAAGAGAGCTAGAGAGGTTCTGCCAGAGAGAGAGCTCTGCACACCGTGGGGGACCCAGCTGGAAACTGGACATTGAGCTCTTGCCCATTTCCCCAGAAGGGCTGCTGTGGAAGCACCGGGCTTGGTCTGTCCTCGCTTCTAAGCAGGGAGGGATCAGAATTTTGGAACTCTGCAGATTGCTTCCCAAGAGGGAGTGTGAAGGGCTGTTGTGACAACTGTCAGCTCCCAGATGCCCCAGGCGGGCCTTGGCTGCAGATGCTGCCTTACCATGGAACACAGAAGAGGTAGGTGACTCCAGAGGTAGAGTCTCCCCCGCAAGGCCCACAAATCATTGTTTTTAATGAGTTGTCCTTTTGACAATGGGGTTGCATCATGGGCCAATTTTGGTGTTATTGCCTTTTCCCCCTCTCCTGTTTGCTTTCTCTCTCCAGCCTCCACTTACTGGAAATGAAATCTCTCAGCTCATGAATGGCAGGGAGTGAGGGAGGGGCCAAGCCCGAGAGACAGCTTTGTCTGGCGGTGAATTTAGATAGCACGTGGGTGGCCAGGGAGTGGCTCAGACCGCCTCTCTCCACCCGTCAAGGAGTTCACTGGCTTTAACAGAGGAGGAGGAGACTAGGTTTAATTCCCTGGCAGTGCCTAGGCCCCAAGTCACCAGGCAGATTAAGAGGAGGTTACTAATTTGGAGGAGGGGCTTGAGTAGGGCCTAGATGTTTCTGTTTTAGAGCCATGAGTGAGCTCTGAACAACACCAGCCTCTGTAACCTGGGTTAAGCCCCTCATAAGGCTTCAAATCCACACACCATTTTGCCTCAGTTTCCCTGTAGTTAAGGAATACTAATTCCTTCCTCCTAACATTGTCACATGGATTTGGTCAGACCCGACAAGGGAATCCTTATCCCTGTCCCCATCACCTTCATCTCTGTTATCTCCTCTACTTATACCATTGTCATCATTATCATCACCATCATGGTGGTATGGAGAGACTGTGTGTGTACTGTGTGCTGGACGCTGAACTAATGCCTAAAAATATGAAAGGTTCTCACAATAGAAATTATTTGCCATTGACTCCAGTTTCTGTTTTGCTGAAAATTTGTTGGGCAAGATGGTTTCACTTCTTTGAGCTGTAGATTTCTTATGTGTAAAATGAAGATGATGTTAATAGTGCCTTCTGCAAAGGGCTGTTGGAGATTTAAATGTGTTGAAGCACAAAAATTGCTTGAAAGAGGTTGTGGAGCTGGCAAGCGATTTGCTAATGGCATCACTGTTATCAGAGCATGTTGGTTGTGTGCTTTCTTGACACTGGAGAAGGGGTTCATTTGGGGTCACAAATACAGTGTGGCCATAAAGTTCATGTGCGATTTTTAAAGTGTGTAATTTAACATTATGTATGAACTTTTATGGCCACCCTGTATTGTACCCCACAAGTAACTCACCCTGAATGCACAATAAGCCCCCTCTTTTAACACTCCAAAAACCCAATGCATCATTTCATCATTTTCACTGGCACAGACCACAGCTTTGCCCTAAACCACATATCACTCAGTGGCATCACCACCCACATCAGTGGATATTTTCCTCTATTCTCCCCCTGCCCACTCAGTCCAGGGGGTGACATTGATCCTGCTCATGGGTGTCTCTGGTTAGGCTTCCCACTGCCCACACCTTCTCCCCAGCCCTCTTCTCCCTCGTGGAATTTTGACCACCTCCTCCCTACCTCCTTCTTTGAAGGCTACCCTCACCTGGCAGCCAAAGGTGTCCTTCTAAATCATACATGTGGCTTGTAACTCCCATACTGGTCACCTTTCAGCAACAAGTGATCAGCCTGCAAAGTACTTAGTGGCCATTGACTATGTCCAATGCTAAGTTCGACCCTGAGCATGAGGAGAGGGTGGCTGGAAATGTTTGCCCAGAACTCATTCTTTGTACATTCGCTGAGTGCATGTTTCTCTCTCGCCTTCGCTGGACCAAATGCCATGCCATACACATGCCAGCTGGCTCTTTGATCCTGCTGGTATGAGAGGTATCACTGCTCCATTTTTCAGAAAAGAGAACTGAAGCCCAGAGATGTTAACTGTTTGGCCGAGGCCATGTGGCTAGAATACCTGGCTGGGCCTCAGTTACGATGCAGGGGCCTCTGAGGCCAAAGACACTGTCCACTCAGCACCATGGAGATGGCAGATTTGCACTGGGCAGTGCTCATAAGCTGCAAAGAGACCACCCTGGGCCTGGGTGCAGACTCTGCTCGCTGGCTGGACAGGGCAGGAGGAGCAGTGTGGGAGCTGCTATGGGATTCAGGCATGAGGAACACAGCTGCGAAGTGGCAGGTGCAGAACCGCATTTGTGAGGCAGGAGGCAAGAGGCATGAGCTGGAGAGTGGGATGGTGAACTTCAAGTGGGGAATATAAGCTCTAAAGCCATATAGATGCCCTGTGCCATGCCTTGAGTGGTGGTGGGGGGACAGAGACATAGGAGCCAGGGAACCCACCTAGACCCTTCACCACTTCCCTGTCCTCTTCCCTGTCCTGAGGCTTGTGATGTGAGAGTGGGGGAGGGGGCAGGTAAGGCTGTGGGTGGAACCTCCATTCTACACTGTCAAGCTCTCTACTTTTTACACTAATGGCCACTTAGTAACTGGGAGTTGAACATTGGCTGTCAGCACTTGCGTTTCAGAATCCAAGGACATCCCATCCTTTGACTCTGCCTTTGTTTGTGTTTTCTCCTCTTTCCCCTTCCCCTCCTCCACATCTCCTGGTCTCAGCACAGCCCTGAATGACCTGCTGCCCAGCACAGCTGGGAAGATACCATCAGTCCCTTGGGGCAATGACAGAAAAGACCTGGATTGTCAGGGACCAATGTGAAAATCCATCACCACATGCAGCATTTTCTCCATGGTGTCTCCCAGCAAGCTCTGAACTGTTTGCATTTGCAGGATGGAGTTCTGCTTCTGCTAGTTCATTTATGCCCCACATATATATTGAGTACCTGCTGTGTACCAGGCCCAGGACTGGGTGCTGGGGACATGGGTGAATAAGACCCTGGGGATTAGCAGGCAGGAGTGCTGTCGCCTCCTGTGAGGACTGGAAAGCTGATGTCCTGTTCCTTCCTACCTCCCCCCTGTGCCACCTGATCCCAGGGGGCCCACTGAAGAGCATTCTCTGGATGACATAACTCACAGTAACTCACAGGGTGTGGGCAGGCACACCTGGTCCTAGAGGGTAGAGTTCCCAGCCCAGGCACTGTGTGATGGGGACCAGGCAGGGCTATATGGGGGGACTGGTTAGGCCTGGTAAAAGACTCTGAAAGAGCAGATGGTAGGTGTCCTGGCAGAGGGTGGGACCCTGGCTGGGGTGGGGGGGCTTGGGCACAGAGACACAGTCCTCAGCTCTTGGCGTGGCCTTCCCTTTCCCCACCCTCCTGAGAGTACCCTGAGGGTACTTTCCCTGTGTTCTGCTAGTGCTGGCCCAGGGGCCTTTCCTGGACTACCTTCCCTGGCACCTATGCCCCTGAGTCCCACTGTTGGGGTCCTCACTAAGGCTACTCTCTGCTAGTTCTCTGCCTCCTGCTTTCATCAAATTCCAACTCCTTCATTTCCCAGTGTTGTAACTGTGGCAAACTGATTAATCTCCATGTCCATACCTACGAAACAGGGGTAGTAACTGTACCTGTCTGAGAGAGGTACTGCTGGACACCCAGCAGTCAGTGCAAGAGCCTCTGGAGAAACTTACTTCTCCTAGCCTCCCTCATCTCTCTCACATGGTCTACCCTGCCCGTGATTCTCCCAGTGTCCCGCCATCTATAGCTATCATTCTCTGCCATGTGCCCCAGACCTTCCAGAGGACTATGAACACATCTTTTGTTTCTTCCCCATGGACCCCATACTCATAGTTCAGTGCTGGACCCTTCTGTAGGGAAATACTATTAGTCAATGGAACATTCACTTGTCTGTCGAATATTTATTGTTTTCTTGTAATAAATTACCCCTGAGAGTCAAGGACACAGAAGCACTACAGCTGGGAAGTTCTGGCTCAACGTCTCTTAAGAGTTGCAGCCAAGGAACTGGCCAGGGCTACAGTCATCTGAAGGCACAACTGGGGTTGGGAGACCAACTTCTGAAGTGGCTCGCTCATAGATTTGGCATGTCACAGCTGACTGTTGGCAAGGTACTCAGTAGCTCCCACATGGACACCTCATGAGTGTCCCTATGACATGGCAGCTGGGGCCATCCAAGAGAGAGAAAGGCAGAAGCCACAATTTTGTTTTATGACCTAGTCTCAGAAGTCATGCCTGCAATTCTCACAATATCCTGTTAGTTATACAAGTTGACCCCTTCGATATGATGAGATGAGAACTTCGGTATGATCACTCAGAGATGAGAATCATGGGGATGCCTCTCAGAGTGCCTATCCCCAGCACCTGCCACACCTGGGTTGATTTTCTGTACTGCTCACCCTGAGCAATGGGCATGGGGGTGCAAAGTTCACAGGCACTTTAGGGGCCCTGGGATAGGCTCGGCATCTACCTCTTGTGGTGGGCTGGGAAGGGTGGCCGTGTTGGTGGCCTAGAGCTGCCTGAAGATGAGGAGAATCCTCTGTATTAAAACTGGATCCTTTATCTAACTTACTCATGTAGCACTTGCTTTCCTGACTGCTGGACACACTATACCTGCTTCCCAGTAGTCATACCTGTGTTGCTTTAGGAAGTAGCGAGTCTCCTATCCCTGCAGGTGTACAGGCACCCTCCTCAGAGCCACTGAGCAGAGATGTCACGGGGCAGATTTTGACAGGGTTCCACTGAACTCTAGTTTTCTGAAACTGCCCACTCACTTTGTGGCTTGCCTATAGGATCTGGACCCTTGCTTCTCTCCTTGAAGATACTCATCCTTATATAGGAAGCTCACCCCATGTGAAACTCTGATAGGGGCTTTGATCTATGAAAGCTGTCTTCTTGCCCTGCACCCACCCTCCATCTTCTCTCCTGTGGAGTGTAAGTGCCTGGAATCCTGGCTTCTCGCCCATGCTGCCCACATCCCACTGGGGAGCCTTCCCCGGATAATCAGGGCCATTAGAAACCTCCTAATGCCACCTGACCTTGGGCCTGTGATGGCCCCCGTGCCGGCTGCCCATGCATTATTAACATGCAGAGAGCATGGGAGAACCGCTTAGATGTATTACACCCTGGCATCCCTTGTGCATTTGTTTGCAGCATTTGTAGTGTTCCCTAGTAGCCTGATGTCGCCCCTCTCTGGGGCATACCCCAGGAATGAGTGGTTGGGGGAGCAGGCTCTCTCCAGGCATGGGATACCTGGAATATAGTACTATTCAGGACTGGCACATCCAGGTCGGTGAGGGCAGAAGACTGAAGGATTAACTTGTCTACCCCTCACCTCCACAGGGGAGGACACCAAGTCTTTTCAAGGTCACAGGAGCAGAGGGCAGAGGCCTGGGCTCCTCCTGACACTGTCCTCACACTGAGTCCTCCTTGAGCTGAATCATGTCAGCTCCTAAAGCCTTGGGCAAGGCCTTTCAAGTGGACAGGGGGACTTCTGTGCAGGAGGAACCTGGGAGTCAAAGCCCTCACTCTGCACTAGCATTTCCTAGGGTTAAGCAAACTCAACCTCGACTGGCTGTAGGACCTTGGCTGAGTCACTTTCTCACCTGTGGCCTGAGCGTCCTTATCTGGAAAATAGGCACAGTAAGGCCTGCCCTGCCTTTCTGCTCCCTTCCTGCCTGCCTCCTTGAGCTGGTGTGAGGCTCCAGAGCAGTGCTAGATGAGAGAACTGGACACTCACATGATGGCACATGCGGGGAAGAAGAACACACTTTCTTTCGTCTGCTTTCCAGCACCTTGCATCTTTCAGTGCAGAATCAGAGATTGGCCTGGTGGCCTATAGTTAAATTGAGAGAGCCAGAGGATTGGGGATGGTGGCTGTAAGGCCCAATGACCATCACATTCAGTAGCTCTGGTCCCAACCCAGCCTGCTACTTCTAAGCCAGTGACCTCAGTCAGGACCCTTCATAAGACTCTTCTCCTCACTTTCTCCTTCTATAAAATGAGTAGGGGTTCAGGAAGGAGGAGATTAGAATTCCTCTAAGCATACTCCAGCTTTGAAGTTACTAGGTACTCATTCGGTCTAAATGACTGGTGACTGATATCAGGTCCTTTTCTAATAGCAAGTTTGGGAAGGGGGTTCAGAGACCTGGGAAACACACAGTCCCTAGAGGTAGAATGAGGTGAGGTGGGCAATGAGGATGAGATTTGCCATCTGAGGGCCAGCGCCAGCTCTGAGTATTACCCGTTTTGCAGGTGAGTTGCTCATGTCCAAAGAATTGGGGTGAGTTGTCTCAAGCCACAGAGCTAAGGGAAGGCTGGGAGGAGCCCACATTTGCCCTGCCCTTCACACATGATATAGGAAGTAGATGGGAAAGGCCAGGCAAGGAGATACCAAGTTCTGCTCACCTCTGTGTGCTGGGTATTCTCCAAGCCTCCTCAGAAGGTGGGCATGGTTATCACCCCGTTTTACAGAGGGAGACACTGACACCAGGGCAAGTGAATGGGAGCCCTAAAAGTGGTGGAGCCAGCATTCTAATTTCTGATTGTTCCTGGATGGCTACGGGGCAATGGGGGTTGGGGCACCTGCTGTGGCAGCCTGGGTAACCCCCAGTCCACTTGGGAGGCCCTGACTGAGAGTGAGACTAAGCCACATGGAAGCTGTGGGCGGCGATGTGGCTGGAGCAGCAGCTGTCCTGTATGCAAATGAGGCCTGCGGCTCTCGCCACTGAGCAGATACCCAGCAGAGAAACCTGTCCTGATCCTCCCCATCACCCCTGCCTGCGCCTTGTGATACCTTTACTGCAGCAGCTGCCCTCAGAATCCCAGGCAAGACCAGTTCACAAAAACCATGCCCACCCCTTGGGGAATTCCTGGGTCTATCTGGATGCAGCTGCAGCCCAAGCAAGTCTGGCTGTAGAAGCCAGCCTAGAAGCTGGGCCCACATGAAGGGCTGACCTCAATGTCTCTAGTAGCACACCCATATCACTTCCAGGGCTCACCACATGGGGCCTTATCCATCCCTGCCCTGATGTTCCCAGCATGCCACCTTGTGCCCTGCTTCAGTGCCTTTGCTCATGCTGTTCCCTTTGGATTACCCTTCACCCCTCCTCCTTAGTCCCCTTGTTCTGAGCTCCCCCTATCTGTCCTTACAACCCCATTCATGCCATTAGAGAATATCTAGCTCCCTGCTAGACTGGGTGTTCCCTGGGCTGAGGCTGATGAATTTGTGCCTGGCTCTGGATTTAATCCTCGACAGGTATGCTTATTATTCTAGCTTTACAGAAGAGGAAGGACATTCAGAGAGGTAAGGTCACTTGCCTGAGGACACACAGCTACCAAGTGGGAGAGCTGGGATTAAGGGGCTGAGAGTTGCGCACAAAGTCTGTAACTAGGAATAAGACTGGATTTATTCAGCCCTTTCCTCCCAGGGCCAGCAAAGGATAGGGTGTTTAAGGACCAGTAAGTGTTGGATACGTTTTGTTCAAGCAGTAGGATAGTGGGTGCTCCCTATCTTCCCCCAGATTGCTGAAGGTGCATCTTGCAGCTCTGAGAACAGCCCCCTTCACCCCAGCATGCACCCATCAGGCCCAGGTCAGGGCTTTGACTTGAAAATCCTCCCACGTGTGTAGTGAGCAGTTATACCCATTGTATAGAGAGAAAACTGAGGCCTAGCAAGATCCAGTCAATGTGCCTGGATCTCCCAGTGGGAAGTGGCTGACTAGACTGCAGACAAGGGCTCCGAGCTCTGTGTTCGCTGCTCCTTCCCAGGCTGGTGGGACAAGGCTTTCCTGCCCCAACTACCCTGGGCTGCCTCTGGCAGAAGTGACAGAACAGTTGGTCAGCTGCCCCCTCCCCCAGTCCTCTGAGAAGAGAGGAAACACCGGTCTGCGGGGGATTCCTCCGGTGGCGCCGCACCCCTCGGCCACTTCCTCTGGACACTCTCGTTTTCTTTGTCACTTGTTTTAGTTTCTGCTTTTCTTCCCTCGTTCCTTTTTCTCAAGGCCACTTTCATTTCTGTCTGTCCATGTCCCCCTTCCCCACCCCCACTCTACTCAGCCCCTATTGCCCACCTTGGGATCCCCAACAGCCCTGCCTGCCTGGGCCACATTTCCCACACAGATAGAGGTCAGGGACAGGAAGATGCTGTCCCCTGTTTCCTCCCTCCAGGTAGAGAAGCCAGTGGCTGTCATATTGCCCTCAGCGTCCCTGCTGTACCATTCTAGGCCCCAGGAACTCACTGTCTATGAGCTGGGAAGAGGAGCAGCCTCAGAGGAAAAAGGAGGTGACATACTCAGGGCTTCTGCAGGCCATACTTGGAAACGCCCAGCAAACACCTGTTCGGCATCTCTAGGGCTTGCCTCTGCACGCAGTCTCTGCCACCTGCAGTCATTTCCCCCAATACTGGGGGGCCATGCCTAGCCAGAGGCAGATATCACCATCTTGCCTACTGTCCTGAGCCACCAATCCCTCTACAGAGGCGGCTCTGAGAAGGAAGAGAGGAGTAATGGTTATGCCCTTTATAGTCCGCAGGCTCAGCCCTCTATCCCAGCAGGCGCCCCTGCCCTCATGTCCAGCACAAAGGCCTCCCCTTGTCCCTATAGACTCCTGTGACCAGAAGCTCGGTACTAACAGGGCAGCCCAGCCATGATGAGATAGCTCTGCTTTTTGGAAAGTTCTTCCTTTTGATTATCTGAGACCTGCCTGCCTTCAATTCCACCCTGTCCCTTTGGCTAATCTCCAAAAGGACCAATCCCTTCTCCTCTGCTGTTCTAGGTGTCTAAATGTTGCACTTGGGCCTCTCCAGACTTGCTCCAGCCTGAGAGGCAGTATGGCACAGTGGCTAAGATCTTAGACTCCAGAGCCCACCTTCCCCAGTTCAAATCCTGACCTGGCCACTCACTACCTGTGTAACATGGGAGTTTCCTAACGCCCCATCATGCCCAATCAGAGGGTAACTATGGGGCTTACATGAGCAGATGTGTGGTTCACTAGCACATTGTAAGCACCGGCAGAATATCACCTACTACCATTGTTGTTCAAGATCAAACATGCACAAATTCTGTAACAGTTATTAAAAGAACATCATTTCCATATCTCTTTTAAGCCATGGTGTCTGTTGTATTCTACTTGGCAGTTTCCCCATTACAACTTGGAGAAGGTGCCTTGACTCCTGGTGGGAAGAGTCCCAGTTTTGGAAGCAGACCTGTTTTCAAATCCCAAGTCCACCCCAGGTTTCATATGTCCATGCGACACTGTGGGGGCCCATGTGGCATCTTGAAGGCTTATGAAAATGCTTAATTCAAGAAAAGAAAAAGTTTGGGTTTTAAAATGTGAAAAACTGCTAATCTAAATTAATCTTTAGTTAATGTATTCGAACATGACTAATTGTTTGATTTGGCTTTTACAGAAATGGCCCTTTCTTTAGGGGTACAATGCCTCGCCTCTCCAGGTTCTCAATTATAATAGTTGCTGAGAAATCAGAGTCAATTGCTAATCCTACAAGTTACTGCAAATAAGTTCAGAAACAAAATTATTTGTCAAATGTATAGTTTTATTTCCAAAAGAATATATTCAGTGACAGATGCATTTGATATAGAATGTGTCCAAAAGGAATAGCACCTGGGTCTGAAGATGGCCCTGGGACAGGTCACTTTATCTCTCTGAGCCACTAAGTCCTCAGCTGCAAGATGGGAACAAATACACCTAGAGATTTGGTGGTGCCTGCCTGTGTTTTGGGGGTGGCTACTGGAGGAAGGGATGGAGCACTATGGACCCTTGCTTCCCATGCTGTTTCCATTTGTAGGCAGGACAGTGGCCTGTTAGCTTTATTTACCTGTCCTGTGTGTCTGGGACTCTCACCCAGACTTCTGCCCATCCTTCTTGCAGGCACCATCCATAACAGACAATAGTTTGGGCTTTGGACAGTTCTGGGAAATTCTTACTTATCCCTTTGCTGCTGTGTCAGGCAGGTCTACACATGCCCCTGAAGGTTGAATGGCCCTCCCAGGCTGTGATGCAATTCAGGAAAAAGAAGTCTCTGTTCTCTTACCTCTCAACAGCTTTTCTTTGTAAGGTACCATCATCCTGGCTCGGCACCTGTGGCTCAATGGGCTAAGGCGCTAGCCACGTACACCTGAGCTGGCGGGTTCGAATCCAGCCTGGGCCCGCCAAACGACAATGACACCTGCAACCAAAAAAGGGCCGGGCGTTGTGGCAGGCACCTGTAGTCCCAGCTACTTGGGAGGCAGAGGCAAGAGACTCGCTTGAGCCCAGGAATTAGAGGTTGTTGTGAGCTGTGATGCCATAGCACTCTATCCAGGGTGACAGCTTGAGGCTCTGTCTCAAAAAAAAAAAAGAAGGTACCATCATCCTCTTGTCTCTGTAATGGGAGAGGCTGATGGCAGGGGTGAGGAGACATCAGCTGAATAGGTGGCATGAGGCCCAGCTGCATGCCAACCCATCCTGAGGCATTCTTGAGCCAGAAGTGCTATAAACATCTGAGAGGTACCTTACCTTATACATACCCATCCTGTTTAGGGTTGGCTGTTTCATACAAATGGTAAGTGTTGAGTCCTGGGTTTCAGTTCTGCCTTTCTTGTTCAGTTGCTGTATGATTTTGGCAAGTTACTTGACCACCCTGAATCTTAGTTTCCTCCTCTGTCTACTGAGGAAACAAAAAGCTGGGCCACCCTTCCCTGAGTTGGTGTGGGATTTTGGGTGGGAGAGATTCACAAGACCATCATTGTGAAACTGCAGGCAGAAGATGCCAGTACTGTTCTTTGTCTTGGCATCAGGGCCCCCTGGGACTCACTCACAGGCTTCTGCTAAACCCCAGCCTGGTCCAAGCCTACGGGTTGCCGTGGCAAAGGAACAGAGCTGTCTCACCTTGTCTGGAGCATATGGCCTCAGACAAGGCCCAGCAGGTGCCCTCAGTGCTCAGAGCAGACCAGAAGTTAGGTGGGCTCACACCTCCTAATTCTTTACATGGCATCAGGGCCTTAATGCATCATCTCTCACTGCCCCAAATCTGCTCCTCTCACACCTTATCCACTCCCAGACTATGGCATCTTCTCAAAGCAGAAAGCCTCTGGTCTCTACTTCCTGTCTCCAACAGCCAGAGAAAGTAGGAGTGGCCTTCTGAGTGTTTGATCCAGGCCAAGCCTCTGTTCTCTGACCCTCAGTTTTCCCATTTACAGAATGGGGTTCTGTATTGGGCATTTCTATTCACTTTGTTTGCCAACAATAGTAGCACAGGGAAAAAAAACCCATTTGATTATTCCTTCTGTTTTCAGTGTTCCGTGTGAAGGACAGTCCCCTTTTCCCAGAGAACCAGCTTCCCAGACGTTCTCAGAGGGTCCAGGGCACCATTCTAGTGGGGGTGGGACATATACAAGACTTACCTTCAAGCTGCATTTGCAAGAATCAGCACATTTTCCCCCTAGATTTTATCTTTTCTCATTTTGAGTGGTTTTGGGAGGTGACAGTGGATAGTATTAGAAGGGAATGTAAGAGCCCCATTATTTTATGCTGCTGCCACACACCTAGAAAAGAGTCATGGTTAGACTGCCCTTGAGGCTATTGGTATCCTCAGAGAAACTACAAACTGAGTTCTCTGAGGGTTCAGGCAGATGACGGCATTTAAAGGAAGCTAGGAAGCCTCTATTCTCTCCATCTCTAATGCTAGGCCACCAGTACCTCCAGGACGGGTTGAGGTCCTCTGTTGGCCGTTCATTCCTTAGCATGAACTAGTTAATCAGTTTATTTTCCTACCGTGCTCAGGAGAAACCTATAGAAGTGCTAACCCTAACCCCTAACCCCTAACCCTGGGGTCCAAAGGCTGTGCTGAGATGTTCCACAACTGAGTTGAATTGCCCTCTATCTCTTCCTAATTTGCAGTAAAGAACAAAATTATATAATTATTTCAATTTTATATTTTTTCTCCCATTGGCTTGTCTTATGCTTTTGGCACCTGCTACTACTTGACTGCTAATGAGTACTCACAGGCAATAAAATGAAATGTACAAATAGCAAACAGATATTAATGAGGAGTATTAGAACCAGCCAATTCTGCTAAGTTTTGCAGCATGTTTTTTTAACATGGCTGTGTATATATGTGGTCATGATTTTGTGGTGTGGGTGCATTTTCTGCTAGTGAAATTTTTCTCAGTTCTTGTGATGAAGCCAGAATTTTAGTATTTCATGGAGTTCCCCCAAGAATTCCATGACTTCCAGTTACAACAATGGGATGAGGGTGGAAATGATGGCAGAAGAGAGAAACCCCATGGAAGGCATGAAATGCCCCAATGCAGGCCTCATCCCCCTCACGCCCCTCTCCCCAGCCCTTTCAAGGAAAATCAAGTCCTGCTGACTTGGGATCTGTCAGGGGTGTTCCCTCATTCCACTCCCACTTCTGATAGCCATGTTCTACCTGGAATTCTGTAGCCACTTCTAATTGCCACCACTATTCCTCTGCAGCCTATTCCCTGTAAGGCACCAGGGGATCTTTGCAGAACACAGGTCCAGACATCCTCCTCCACATAAAATACTTTAATAGCTCTCAGTGGCCTCCAGGGTTAAATGCTAAATTCCTTTAGTGGACTTGCAAGGGCCCTTAGGATCTACTGGTCTTTCCTCCCCCTGTCAAAGGTTTGGGTTTAACCTCCCTCCTTTGAGCTCACACACACGTCTCTCTCTTTCTCTCTTTCCCTCTCTCTCTCTCTCTTTCTCTCTTTCCCTCTCTCTCTCTCTCACACACACACACACACACACACAAAGAGAAATTATCACTCAATATTCAAGACTCAGTTTAGATGCCACTTCTGGGAAGCCCTCGTTGACTGTCGCCTCTGCAGCTAAGCCTGTGGATCCAATGTGCTCCCATGTATCCTGGATTCACCTCAGGTGAGGGTGCATCACACTGCAATCATCTTTTTGCCATTTTACATTCTGACTCCCCTACTTGGCCATGAGTGCCCATAGACTTCTGCTCTGTCACCAATGGCTATTCAATAAATACCTATTGAAAGTGGAGGGAGGGAGGGAAGGAAAACCAGCTTCATGGGAAATTCATGTCAATGGAACAAATACTTCACAAGCATCAGCTACCTCACAGGCCAGTGCTAGGAGCCGGAGAGGTCAGAGATGGGGAGCAGGGTGGGAAAAGATTGTGCTGGAGGGAGGTGAGATAAGCCCTTAGCTGGGGCAAATCTGTGGTTCACACTGCAAAGGAGATACACACCAACACCTGCAGACACACACCAAAGCTTGTAAGAGGGAGAGAGAGGACCCAACTGTGGTCAGGGGTTCCAGGGGAGCCTCCCGAGGCATGTTCATGGCTGGCTTCATTACTCTTCACAAATGAGGGGGTTTCTTCATCAGTGAGAGTCCAGTAAGTACATCACGCCTTTTGGAAACTTCCACTCCTTTCCTGTGAAGTCAGTCACGCACTCCCCAGGGCCACCTCTGATGAGGAAGTTAGCGTGTGTGCCGAGAGGCATCACAGTATGGCTTGGAGCAGCCTGCCTGGGTTTCTATCCTGGTTCCATTCCCATGAACAGCAGAGTGATTATGGGTATATGCTTCAACCTCTCTGTGCCTCAGTTTCCACATTAGTATGGTAGGGATGATATGGCACTTCCCTCATAATATCATGGCACATGGTCATGAGTGCACACTGGTAAAAACTCAAGACTGTGCCTGGCCCGGCACACAGATGACATACATATTTGCTATTGGCACTGCTGATTAACCTATGCACCTACCTACATCTCTTGTTCTAGCTTATGAGGGTTTTTTAAATTATACTAAGGACATTTAACATGAGATCTACCTTTTTAACGAAAGTTAAAGTATACAATGCAGTATCATTAACTATAGGCCTGCAACTGTAGGTGTGTAGCTCTCTAGAACTTAATCAACTTGCTAAACTGAAAATGTAACCCCTTGGATAGCCCCCTCCCCTGGCCGCTGGCAACCAGCATTCTCCTCGCTGCTTCTCTGAGTTTGACACCTCTTATAAGCAGAGTCGCATTGTCTCTGTCCTTCTGTGTCCAGCATATGTCCTCCAGGTTTGGCCATGTTTTCACATATTGCCGGATTTCCTTCTTTTTTAAGGCTGAATAATATTTGACTGTATGTGTATATGCCACATTTTCCTTATCTGCTCATCTGTCATCAGACATTTGGGTTGTTTGCATTTCTTAGCTATTGTGAGTGATGCTGTGATGGATGCAGAAGTGTAAATGTCTCTGAGGTCCTGTTTTCAATTCATTTGGATAAATACCCACAAGTGGGATTGCTAGATCATATGGGAACCCTATTTTTAATTTTTTGAGGAACTTCCATACTGTTTTCCGTAGTGGCTGCATATTTTGCACATTCTGTTCCTGCTAGCAGTGCACAAGGGTTCTCATGTCTCCACTTAGGAGCTTCGGGACATCAGAGGCTGACTCTGCCTTCACCCATAGCTCCCTTGACTCCTCACATAAGAATTGCACGGCGGGTGGTGCCTGTAGTTCAGTGGGTAGGGCACCAGCCACATGCACCAAGGCTGGTGAGTTCAAACCCAGCCCAGGCCTACTAAAAAAGGTAATATTACTATTACCAAACTGATAGGCTTTGGTAACAATTCAATGGAGCATTCAGTGCTGGAGTCAGGTGACTTGGGCCTAGATGGACTTCGTTCTTCCTAAACTGACCCAAAGCTATTCCATGTGAATCCAAATACAATTTACCTATGAATGAAATGTCCCCTTTCTGAGATGTCCCAGTGGAGAAAACCACAGGGTCTCCCTTCTTTGTCTTTGGTCCTTTCAAGGGTTGCTGTCTGCAGCCTGAGAGCAGCCCCCAGGGACTTCTCAGAGGTGGTATCATGAGTTCCTCTGTGGTGGTACCATGCTTATTATGGAATTCCCCAGCTGCTCTGATCACTTTTAGCATCTGGGACATAGATGGAGGCGTGAGAGGATATTTGAGGGTGGGAGGTGTAAGAAGGGCCAAGTGGCTTAGAAAGGCCACTTGGCTGAAACCAGTGCCAGAGTGCGCTTTCATGAAGGCTGGCCTTGGAACAGAGTGCATAGCTGAGCCCCCAACACACTCCAAAGTTCGAATCCTTGTATGACTGGAAGCAAATCACTTCCACTTTGGCCTCAATTCTTGGCTTGCACAACTTAGGGCAAGAGAAAGCCTGGCTCAGTGGAAGGGACTTGGCTTGTGGACAGGAGACACATGGCTTTAGGTTCAAATCCTGGCTCTGCTGCTTAACCAGACACAGAACTCAGGCAAGACGTGGAATACCTTTGAGGCTTTGTGGTCCCCTGAATCGGTGCTGACAAGAGTCAGGCATCCAGGGGGCGGCTGTGATGGTGAGGCAATGCTCGAGAAGGGCTCTGGGTCTCTCTTGAGCCTGGTCACTATGTCACTCCTCTTTGTTGTTGTGGCTTTTGCCCCAGAAAGATGAACATCTCAGGAACCCCAAGGTGAGTCTAAGACTTCCTGGTGGGAACAGGACATCCCAGAGTGCTGTGGAACAGCTGAAAACTGCACATTGGTCAGTAGTGTCTACTCTGGGGCAGTCTCCCTCCTGTGTCGGGGGCACACCTACTCAGAGATGGGCAAATCAAGGCATGAGAAGGAAAAATGACTTGCCTTGGCTGCCTCAGCTTCTTTTATATAGATGAGTTATTCATATGAATGGGGGGACATTGGTTCAAAGTAAAGGTGAGAAACAGGTTCTTGCTTCCCCTCCCTGTGCTGTCTTACTTCTAACCCATCAGTGAGGCCTCACTGTCATCCTGCACCCTGAAAGTTCCAGCCTCTGTGCCTCTGTGCTTGCTTTTGTTTTGAACTTGAATGCTGCTCCTCTATTGAGCAACAAAGTCTATTTGGCCAAATCCTCCCCATCCTTCAAAACTCCTCCTTCTCCTCCAGGAAGTCCTCTGGGGTGCTGGGGTGCCCATTGCACAGTTCATATCTGTAGCTGCAGCAGCCCACTGTGAGCCCTCAATCCCACCTATCTGACCTGAGTCTCTCACCAGATCAGGAATGTGTTTCTTATCATTCTCACATGGCCATGGGCTATTGCCCTCCCGATCCCCTGTAGGCTCCAGTCCATCAAGGTTCATTTCAGCCTAGCCAAGAGGGAGGGTTAAACCATGCATCTCCACACCCAGCTAATGTCTGCTAGGGCCCTCTCTGCTTTCATCTGGACTTAGCTCCACTGCCCCAGGCTGAGTCTTGGTCTCAAGGCAATCACTGCAGCACATACACGTATGTGGATGTGTGCATGTGTGTAAGAGAGGGAGAGACACAGACTGGGGTGATGGTGGTAAGGTGGAGAATGGAGGAGAGAGGAGGGGGATGGACTCGTGCCAGGCCACACATGCCGTGTTTATGTCTCAGGGTGAGAGCGAAAACATCCTTATTCCCATCAGCTGACACACCTGGGCAGACTATCTGAGGGATGCTAAGCCCACTAGCTGGGACAGGTCATCTATTCAGATCCCAGCAGGGTCCAATCTCTGTCATCTAAGCAGAGACATACAATGTGATTGAGGTTTCATTACTAATTACTGCCACAGCAGCAGGCATTGGGGGTATTTTACATATGTTATCTTAATTTGAGGTAGATGCTATGTTTGTTTTACAGATGAGGAAAATGAGGTTCAGAGAAACTGCATGACACAGCATGTGTGGGGATAGGCCCACAGATGGGCTGGACCAAGCCCATGCTCGTCTCCCTCACCTGTGGGAGCCTGGCCTCCTGGGGCGAAGGTCCTGGCTTTGCCACTGGCTGCTCTGCAAGGGATATTTGGTGCACCAGACCTCAGTTCCTCCTCTAAAGTAGGTTGAGCACTGCTGAAGGGTCCAGAGCTGTGTGTGTATGGTGGGGGGTGGGGTGGCATTCTGAGTCCTCTGATCCTAAGATGCCATTGTTTTGTTTCTGAGATTCGTAGATTCAGACCACAGATTCTGGGGTCCTGAAACCCAGCTACTTCCACACACAGAGGGTGCCCTAGCCTATAGACCACCCAAATAGACAGGACCAGGGAGAGCTTGGGTGGGGCAGTAACCTCTTTCCACCCTATGCTGGGTAGATGAGGTAATGGACATGGATGTGCCTTGTAAACTGCCTGAGCCCAGGCCCCTTTATCTTGGGCTGGACTCTTGCCCAGTAACCCCACAGGCCTCCAGGTTGGCCAGCCTATCCAAGCTCCCAGCTGAGCCTGGCACAGATCTGACTGTTTTCCTGCACCCCTTCATGCTGGTAGGTTCCAGCCCTAGCCCCAAGAGTCTGTGCTTTGCTCTCAGGCCCTCCTGGGTTTTCCCATCTTCAGCCACAGCTTGGATCACTCTCTCCCCCTGGAGAGAAGGACTGTCCCTTCTTGACCCCTCATCCTCATTCTTCTGGACCTGACTCAGTGATAACTCTTCCTGCAGAATCCTGACACCCCCTGCTCAGGCATAACTGGTCCCTCGGAGGGCCCTCACTGTCCCTCTCTGTGTGGTAGCACCTCTCTCAATGTATCTCCTTCTCCACAGTTCTAAGAGACACTGCCATTTTCCCTGTGGTGGCACAAAGGCCCAGGGGTATCAGGACCTTGCTCAAGGTTGCAGGACAGGATGAGGTTCTGTCCATTTCAAAGCTTTCCTCTGCATTCCGTGATGGTGGCAGAGGTACAATAGCAGGCCTCTCTCCAAAACTCAACCATCAATAACCTGCCTTGGGGATTTTGTTTGTCTTTTTGCCACCTGGTTCTTCCCATGTGTCCCATGGGTGCTGCCATCACAGCCCTGATAAACAGCAGGCCAGTACCTAAATGGCCACAGTCCCATCTACTTCCCTGCTATGGGTCCCCTCTGGGTCACCTGGACCCAGGTTCCACACCCAGGCTGGGCTTAGTGCTGCTCTCCAGGACTGTGTGGGAAGCAGGGCCTTGCCAAGCTGCCTCCTATCCTGACATCCAGGCTGCAGATCAATAAATCCGTCTCCTACTCTTCTCTTCTGACCATCTGTTCTCCCGGGTGGTCCCCAGGGAGTCTGCCAGGCTGGCTGAAAGCTCTCAGGTCGGATAGAAGAAGCTTTTGGGGGGCCATCTGTTTGAGAGGTGCCTCTGGCTGGGGTTCCACAGCTGAGGGAAGAAACTCTGACAGTGCAGAGGGTCAGCGGGGGGTGGGGGGGATGGGGGGGTAAGGAGGGGACTGCCAAGAGGGGACAGCAGTTAGGGAACTGAGAGCCACCTTTATCTTTAGGCCCGGGGCCAGAGTGCACCAGCTCTGCCCTGATGCAGGCAGACCTGTGAGATACCAGGCCTGGCTGCATCTTGGAATTGTTGCTGGGGCAGATGGTGCCGGAGGGAGCGGGAAAGACAGTCTGAACCTCACCCCCCCCCCCACCCCGCCAACAACTCCTTTTAAAACACATACACACACCCTTAAAATTGGGTTGCCAGTGACAACCTGGCATATCATCTTCTTTTTATATTATTCTTAGCCCCTCTGTTGCCATAGCAACTGAACAATGCTTTTTAAATATAGCAGTTAATTTTTTCATCTCTAGCAACAAAGTTCTGGTGCTGTCCAGAAGGCCAATGGCTGGTTTCTCTCCCCAGGGACAAAGCTCTCCAAACTCCTCTCATCCCATGTCAACCCCAGCGTGTGAGCTGGGGCCAGCTCTCCTGAGGCCAGTGGGCACCCTGTCCCTTCCCTGAGCTGGCTACCTTCTATCTGCATCTGGAATCAGCCACGTGGGTCCAAATCCCCCCACCTGTCCCTAAAATCTTTGCTTTTCCACTTTTAGCGTTGGTTCTTTTATCCAGTCACTGGAACTGACAACGCCTGCTTCCTAGATCTCAATGAGGTTTAAATGAGCTGAAAGAGGTGAAGGTGGCATGGTACCCATAGGAAACACTCAATAAATGCATCTTTGCCTCCTTTTCTTTCTTCCCGTCCTCCAGTCCTTCTCCCTTTCAATCCTTACCTCCATCTCTATTTTGTCTTTTTCCCATCCCCTGCTCCCCACTGTCTTGAATTATTGATGTTAAATTCCCAGCCAGTAACATCAGAGGGTTAAAATCCATAACCAGCCTTCCTCTGGTCTCCCCTTGGCTTGCCCTCCCTCCCTGAGCTGGTGAGCTCATCCAAGTCATGAATCATACATCACGGCTTGAGAACCCAGGCCCCTGTGGCCTAGCTGCTAAGCAGTCCTGGGCAGGAGGTGGTCTTCTGGAAGA
The DNA here is from genome assembly GCA_963573935.1 of Arctocebus calabarensis. NCBI lineage: Eukaryota > Metazoa > Chordata > Mammalia > Primates > Lorisidae > Arctocebus > Arctocebus calabarensis. Next base: position 38,949 of record CAUYON010088173.1, read on the forward strand.
GCTGGCTGGCTTTGAAGCAAGAGGCAGAGTAGGCACCATGATGGGGAGATCAGAGTTATCATTTCAGGTGTTCTTGGCTCTGCTACACATTCCTACCATCAGCCAGCACCTCTCTCCACCCCCAGGCTAGCTCATCATCCGCTCATTTCTCTGCATCTCAAAGATCAGCATGACAGGCTTCAAATAACAGACAGCAAAGATACTCAGAGGCAGTCAAAACACAGCATGGGGTACCTGGCAGGTAGTGAGATCCCTGTCACTGGAGAGGTCCACTAGAGGCAGAACTCTATCCAGGGGGCAGGATATTGGCGAAAGGATCCACATACTAGGTTACAGGTTGAATAAACTCTTGTCTCCATCTATGATTCTGTATGGAAATAATAATATTAAAATCACTGTATAATTTGGAAGAACTTGGGCACCAATGATTATCCTCATTTACATAAAAAATTTGCCCAGGGCCACTTAGCTTATAAAGACACTGACTGCGAATGCAGGATTCTGCATGGCCCATTCTTCTTCCAGTTCCATGTTCCTGGCCAGAAGCTGCATGGAAGGACATTTGTTGATCAGCAGCTGAGTGTGACTCTGTACTGAGACCCTGGTGGGTGGCTCAGAGACCTGCGGAAGCCAGTAACTGCTCCCTAGAAGCTAGAGGTCTTGATCAAGGACCAACAGCAGACCCAGAAAGAGAAAACGAGTGGTCTCAAGGCAGAAGGAGCCTGGAGGATGGAGTGATGCTTTGGGGGGTGGCAGTGGGGCCCAGATGGGGGTGAGATGAACTGATACAAGAGGGGAAGCTGCCTGTGTCTCCGGGCCCACTGCGGCCCCAGGCTGTTTGGGCCTTTGATGTCTTACTTCATTCCATTCTCCCAGTGGCCCTGTGAAAACCACACAGCATCCAGTTTTGACAGATGCTCTGCTGAACTTGTCAAGGTCACACAGCTCAGAAGTGAAGGGACCCATGTGTCTGACATGAATACTTTCGCACCAGTGGGAAGTGGTGGAGGGAGGGGCCTGCCATGTCTGGAGGACTGAAGGTCTGTCTGTCAGTCTCTGTTGCCTGAGGCCAGTGTGGGTGACTTTCCAGCTCCAGCCTCCAGCCTAGAACTGCCTGGTGCTTTCCCTCCTGGGGAGGAGGGAGGCAGGGCCAGTGGTCACGGTCAATGTGACATGCTGTTCAGGGGACCACTCTGGCCCTAGGTCAGGTCCTGGCTCTGGTTCTGCTCTTTGGTGACCCCTGAGGCAAGTCACCCCAGGGCATTGGTCTCTCTTTCCATTCAGAAAGGCACAGCTTTCACAGTACTGCCTGTCTACCATGCTTAAGTTATTTTTTGTTGTTTGCATGGACCTAGACCGTCTACCTAAAACATCAACCAGCCACAGGCACCCATTGTCCGCTCACTGCACTTCGTTTTTCTTTATAGCACTTACATGGGCTGACATTATGTTCTGTACCTCTCCCTACATCTGTCACTGCCTTTCTCTGCCATGAGACTCAAAGTTAGGGATTGACCTTTGTCCAGGACTGTTTCTAGCACCTGGATGGCGCCAGGTACATGCAAGCACTGGGCGCCCTTTGAGAAATGAATGACTCACATGACTTGGGGGTGTGCCTCTCTCATGCTCCCAAGGCCCTGTCCATGCTTCCTCCTGGTGCTCATCACAGGGCACTGCCATTACATGTGTCCAGTCTGTCTCCCCAACATACTATGAGGTCCCCAAGGCAGAGTATACAGCCTTGCCTGGAGCAGGTGCTTAATGAATGTTTGGTGGAGCATCAGAACAAAGCACTCTCCTCCCTGGGTCTCAGTTCCCTCATTTGTACACTGAGAGCATGATTGTCTCAGAGGCTTGTTTAGCGCCCTCCCCCATGACATCCTGGACTATCTGACCTGCTGGCTGGCATTTCTGCACCTGTGCCTTGGTGTGTTTGCCCCCATTTGCCACTTCTGTACTTGTCTTGACCTCCAAGGTTGGTAACTGCCCAGAGCCTGCCTTCCCCTGGATGAGCAATTAGAACCCCAGAATAGCCCATTGTTCAGAATCAGGTGCCTGGACCCTGTATTTATCTTCAGTGTGCCAAGTGTGCTCGGGTCCCTGCCAGGCACATGGTGGGCATCATTGCGCTGCTCAGGCTGCTCAGCTCTGTGAGGCTGAGACAGCATCTCCAAAGGGCACCAAGAAATGATGGGGAAAAGGCAACAAAGGTAACCAACTTCACAGAGTGCCCAGCACTTGGCAAGTACATCTTATGTGTCCTCACAAGGGCCATGTAAGAGTACATGTGGGCCATGTTATGAGCTCCACATTACAGCTGGGTAGTCAAAAGGCTCAGTGAACTCTCTTTCCCATGGAACTGGCCCAAGCTTGTAGAGCATCTAAGGCACAGAGCTGGGATCTGAGCACAGGACTATCTGGTCCCAAGCCCCAGCTTTTCCACTGTGCCCTTTAGAGTCCTCTGGGTGGTAGTGATGGTTGGATGCCATCAGCCCATGAAGCTGTTGCCCAGCAATTACCCACAGGTAAGCAAAAGAGGGCACTGGCCTGTGGATACCGTCATGGGATCTGTCTCTACAAATCCCATGTTCAGCTGGCCTCCCCACACCCTCTGCCTGTTCTTTTGGGTCCTGTCAAATCTCACCTCTCTCTGAAGGAGACAGTACCATTTGGACAGAAGCTTCAGAGTTACTGAGAGAGAGAAGGTAGGGATTTGACACCAACCATGGCCAAAGGACAGGCAGGCATGGGCAGAGGTCTACAGGACAGAGGGCCAGCCTGGGGGACAGGGGACATGCAGTCCAGGACCACCACAGAGCACAGTCTAGAGAAAAGGCTGACACAGGCTGTCAGGGGAACATCCCCCAGGGAACTGCCACTTACCAGCCAAGCAACCTGTGGCAAGCTGATTAATTTCTTTGGGCTTCAGCTTCTTTATCTGTAAAATGAGAGCAAAGATCATAACTACCTGAAACAACTCTCTTTGGGGATTCAGTGAAATAATATGTGTAAAATTCTTAGTTGAGCACCCGGCAGGAAGCCAGTGTGTAGGACGCTACTGCCAGCTGCTAGCCACCATTGTATCATGACTGGACTGCACATTCCCAGGAATGGGGAGTCAGGCTTGGGGGTGAGGCTGCAGCAGGGCATTGGACCAGTGCCCGGAAATAAGGTGGGTGCTTGACCTTGGGAACAAGACAGGGACACAGTTTCTAGGCACGGTGTACAATATCAGGGCAGGAAAGTCTGGGCTGGGGGCTCTTTGGATGCCCCCTCATTTTAAGAGAGCATGTTGGTCTGAGAACTTGCAGGCGGGTGTGGGGGACTGGCTGTTGGCAGAGGAGAGATGAGGGAGACGAGAGTCAGACCCTGACTCAGGCTTGGAGTTAGAGCCATTCCATGTGGTTCTGAGAAATCCATTTGCCCCTTTGAAGCAGAACCATGGAATGTCAGAGCTAGGCTACAGAGATGATGCTGACTGCCCTGGGCCACACAGCAGGTTATCAGCACTTCCTGATCTTCTCTGTGCCATATCACATGAATGAAGGTTGTATACTAAATTACCTTTTAGGATCTTTCCAGCCCTGAAAACAACCCCCAAGGACTATTTCTGGAGTTTTGTTTCAGGTTAGGAGAAAGAGGGTGGGAGCTCTGGGGAGGCGATGTGCAGATGAGAAATGTACCAGGAGGAAGTGCCCGATCCCCTAGCTGATACACAAAGCATGTGGTAGGGGCAGATACTTGGCCCAGCTCTGTCCTGTGCACTTGAGCAGGGCTATCTTTTTAAGCACTGAGGTTTCTTTTCTTTCTTTCTTTCTCTCCTTCCTTCCTTCCTTTCTTTTTCTTTTTTTTGAGACAGAGCCTCAAGCTGTCCCCCTGGATAGAGTGCTGTAGCATCACAGCTCACAGCAACCTCTAATTCCTGGGCTCAAGCGAGTCTCTTGCCTCTGCCTCCCAAGTAGCTGGGACTACAGGCACCCGCCACAACGCCCGGCTATTTTTTTGGTTGCAGCCATCATTGTTGTTTGGTGGGCCAGGCTGGATTTGAACTGGCCAGCTCAGGTGTACGTGGCTGGCGCCTTAGCCTTTTGAGCCACAGGCGCTGAGCCGGCACTGGGGTTTCTTGCACACTGCTGACTCAGACTGGCAAAGCTAAAAGCCTTACTGGGCTCTCCCAGCTCCCAGTGGAAGTGGGCTCCAAACAGGAAACCATTTTGAGTCCTTATCCTCCTTAACCCACCCTAGCACCTCCCTCCAACATCTAACATCTGAGCCAAACTTGGCCAAAGCCCCTAGAATCTTGATGCCGAGTAGGACTACAGGGGCTGGAATTGGCCTGGTTGCTCTGAATTCTGCACCTGGGGAGTAGAAAGGGGACACTGAACTGATGCCTCCCCCAATCCTGCTGGGCTGGCAACTCTACAGAGCTGGGTTTTCTTCTTTCTGCCTCTGCTTCCCTGCCTAAGATTTCAATCCTCTGCAAAAGTCAGATTCCCACATGAACTCTAGACCTGACACCAAACTATTACCATTCCACCCAAACCCACTTTGGACTGGGTCCTGTTCTCTATGCCCTTAAGCTGCTGGCTAGATTCCTTGCCTAAACAAGGAAGACTGCCAGGTGATAACAATGCCTGTCTTCTGGCCTTAGAGATTGCCACTGCCTGCAGGCTACCTCTGCCTCACCCTCCGGGAGCTCCCTTCACCAGTGCTTCCTGACACCGACACTCATGCAGCCAGATTCTGAAGAGCCCCTTCCCAGGTTTGAAGCTCTGATTATTAGGATACTTTTAGCTGCAGGTAACAGAAACCTAAATACCAGGGGCTTAAACAATAGGGATTTTACTCCAGAAGGCTGGAAGTAGGGGCAGTTCTAAAGCTGAATGACAGCCAATGACATCAGCCCAATGACATCAAGGATCCAGGTACTTTCCAGCTTTCCTGCCTCTGCCAGCCTCACCTCCATGGCAGCAGCATCTAGGCCAAGGTCTTAGATGCCACAGTCCTAGGGGCCACTATGCCACGTAGAGGTGGGTGGTACAGAAGAGGAGCATCTTCCCCAAATTCTCTTTTTTTTTTTTAAATAATTTTATTAAATCATAATTGTGTACATTGGTGCAATCATAGGGCACAATGTACTTCATATACAATCAGAGATATTTTGATCATACTGTTACAGATAGCCTTCATGGCATTTTCTTGATCACTATATAAAGACATTGATACTCTACATTTAATAAGTTTCACCAGTACCTGCTAAGATGCACCGTAGGTGTGATTCAAATTCTCTTTTTATTAGCAAACAAAGCTCTTTCCCAGAAACCCTGAGAAAGACATCCTTTAACTCAAAATGTAAGTAATTGATCCTATTGGCCAGAATTGAGTCATGTGGACCGGTCACTGGCAAAGGGGATGAAATTACCCTCACTGGATTAGACTATCATAATTTACCCCCCGGGCCTGGGGAAGACTCACCCTAATAAAAGCAGGCCTCTGCCAGCAGAGAAGCAGCAGGACACAGAGCTGTCGGGCAGCTCCTAAAGTTTAACTTGAACCTTTCCTGCTTGCATTTGGTGCCAGAGCTCCTGGTCACAGCCTTTTGCACCAAAGGAAGCCATCTGATTTTTTCCTCTCTGAATCCATTAGGGCTCTTTGGTATAAACCACAGACGCTGACTTAAGCATAAAGGGTACGTGTATCAGAAGAATGATGAGGATCTTACAGAATTGACAGGAAGACTGGAGAACCAAGCTCAGAAAAGAATCCAGGGCCCCACCAGGGACCAGAAAACAGGAACAGTAGCAAGGATGAGCTCCCAGAATCAGGATTCTACTGGCTCAGCCTCTGCCCTCCCCATAGCTGTGAGAAAGCAAAGAGCCTTGATTTATCGTCTACCAAGACCAGGAGAGTCGATTCCCCCAAATGAAATCAGAATGCTATTACAGAAGTAGGAAGAAGGGGTGCTAAGTAGATAAAGAACAAAAAATGCCACCACGATAGCACTTGGTGCTTGGCCCAAAGACACAGTAGAGACAGCCTGGTACACCTTCCCCGTGTGGCAGTATTAATAAAGAGGCATGACCTGAACGCCATGGAGCCTATCACTTCCGGGAGCAGGAGACCTGGACATACTCTCTGGCAGATTTCCCACACCCTTGTCACCCCGATGGGGCAGAGGATTCTATCAGATCCTTTTATAAGCTCCCTGTGTACTCTCCTGAGAGATGGCTCCTCCTGGCTTTTCCAAGTTGCTCTAGAAATCCTAACAAGTCTTCTGTTCACTGACCATAGAAAACTGGGTGTCTGCTCCAGAACATTCCTGAGTCTCTTCAAATCTGCACAAATCAAAGGTCAGGCCCTAGCACTACCTCCCCCTAGAACAGTGGTTCTCAACCTGCCTAATGCCGCAACCCTTTAATACAGTTCCTGTGGGTCACGACCCACAGGTTGAGAACCGCTGCCCTAGAAGGTTTGTTGCTGCAAATAGTAAACTGTTATTGAGCACTGCTGTGGGATAGGTTAGGTGCTAAGGACTCACCCTGCAGTTATTAATTTAATTCTCCCATGATTCTATCATAGGGCTATATCATTTCCTTCTCTACTGATGAAAAACTGAGGTTTGGAAAGCATTACAGACTTTCCTGTGGGCAAAGCTAATAAGTACAGAGCAGGGTTGAACTCTAACCCAGAGTCTCCCTTAGTCACGTCACTGTACCGTCCCACACCTGCTCTGACAGGCTTCTCATTCTTCTCTCTTGGAATAGGAATGGGTCTGTGACCTTGGTTCACACACTTCTCCTTCAGGCTTATCCACCTGGTACAGAGACTTCCCCTGTGCCTGTAAGAGCCCCCAAACTGCTCCAGAAGACGAGTCCTTTCTTGTTCCCACCTAAGGCTCCCCATAGGGCAAAATCATGAGTTGTATATTTTTCTTTTTTTGAGACCGAGTTTCACTTTGTCACCCTCGGTAGAGTACCATGGGATTTTCCAGGCATAGGATCATAACATGAGCGACGAGTGAGAGTTTGATCTCCTCTGATCCTATTTGGATACCCTTGATCACCTTCTCTTGACTGATTGTGATGGCTAAGACTTCCATTACTATGTTGACTAGCAGTGGAGACAGTGGGCATCCTTGCCTTGTTCCTGATCTGAGTGGAAATGTTTTTAATTTTACACCATTCAATATGATATTAGATATGTGTTTGCTGTAGGTGGCCTCTATTAGTTTAAGAAATGTCCCTTCTATGTCAATTTTCTTAAGAATTCTGATCATGAAAGGATGCTGGATATATCAAAGGCTTTTTCTGCATCAATTGAGAGAATCATATGGTCTTTGTTTTTTATTTTTTGATGTGATGTATTATATTTATAGATTTGTGTATGTTGAACCAACCCTGTAACCCTAGAATAAAACCATTGCTCATGGTGTATAATTTTTTTGATGTGTTTTTGAATTCTATTTGCTAAGATCTTATTGAATATTTTTGCATCAATATTCATTAATGATACTGGTCTATAATTTTCTTTCTTTGTTGGATCCTTTCCTGGTTTGGGTATCAGGATGATATTTGCTTCATAGAATGTGTTGGGAAGTATTCCTTCTTTTTCTATGCTTTGGAAAACGTTGTATAATATAGGTAGTAGTTCCTCTTGAAAGGTTTGATAGAATTCAGATGTGAAGCCATCTGGTCCT
>CAUYON010088175.1:0-13571 GCA_963573935.1 Arctocebus calabarensis
CCCCCCGGGGGTCGCGCATTCTTTTATTTTTTTTTTTTTTTTTTTTTTTTTTTTTTTGAGACAGAGCCTCAGCTGTCACCCTGAATAGAGTGCTGTGTCATCATAGCTCACAGCAACCTCCAATTCCTGGGCTCTAGCAAGTCTCCTGCCTCCGGCTCCCAAGTAGCTGGGACTACAGGCGCCCGCCACAACGCCCAGCCATTTTTTGGTTGCAGCTGTCATTGTTGTTTGGCGGGCCCAGGCTGGATTCGAACCTGCCAGCTCAGGTGTACGTGGCTGGCGCCTTAGCCAGTTGAGTCTCAGGAACCAAGCCGGTCGCAACTCCTTTTTAACAATAAAAATACATTGCAGCATTAGGAAGGTTGAGAACCACTGATCTAACCTTTTCCTCCTCCTGTTCAGCACCTGCTCAGCATGGTTTATTAAAACTACCTTGTGCCCTATCACCCTACTCTGTTTTCCCTGGCTGTTCTCTTTGCAGACAGGGATGGCACATGGGACCCTGCCTCCACACTCAGTCCCACTGTGACATGGACAACTTGTAGTCCAGGTGATATCTGGTTACTCTTAGGTGATCAGCTGTTTAAAGAAAAACAAAATTTTTCCAATGGGAATAACTCATTCATTCTGTTGTGCATTTGCCTGTTTTCTTTAAATATATCACTAAGATCAGAATATGATCATTACACTTCTGTTTATGAGCATTTTAATTAATGCACTATATAAAATAAAAGACTTAGCTTGGACTACAATGGAGTTCCCTTCTTCTGTTTCCTCCATCTTCCTTTGCTGGTCTATTGACCAAATACGAGCAGTGGAACACTTGATACTTTCAAAGTCTTCTACTGAGATTAATGTTTTAAAACTGCTGCCTCTTAACCCCCCCCCCCAACCAAAAAGGGAGAAACTTTCAGAATATCTACCATCTTTTATTTTCATATCAGTAAATACCTAATATTGAGCACTCACTTAGAACTATTTTTTTAAGTACTTTATGTGCACTGTACCTGTGTATTAGCTTATTTAATCACTATAGGCTTTAAAATATGAAGTTAGTGGAGGATTTTAAAGCTGAGGAAGTGAAGTGAGATAAAATAATTTGTATCAAATTGACCTGATATGTGTATTAGCTGCTGCTTCTTTGCTTAAAAAGAAGAGGAAGTTTGCGTACCTGGCTTTTTCTCATTAAGTCTAGGCTTAATTAAGTTTTGGTCAAAGGTATTTTTCGTCAGTTACTTTGAAAAATAAGCTTGGGCTTATTTTCTTATGGACATGCTTGCAAAGCATTTCTTATGAAAACTTAGTGATTTTTTAATATTATGTGCATTAATGCCATTCTGAGAAGTGTTTTTCTCCCATACCTAGTATAAATTTTGTGGAAGGTTTTGGTTCATTACCATTATATTGGTTTATCTTTATATCACATATGAATGGCTCTGTTTTGCTTTTTCGAAACAGTATCACTCCTTTGTGCTAGGCCAGAGTACTGTGATGTCAGCCTAGGCCATAGCAACCTCACATGCCTGGGTTCAGGGAATCCCCCTGCCTTAGCCTCTCAAGTAGCTGGGACTATAGGTGCTTACCATCAGGCATGACTAATTCTTTATTTTTAGTAGAGACAGGGTCTCACTCTTACTCAGGCTGGTCTCAAACTCCTGAGCTCAAGAGATCCTCTTGCCTTAGCCTCCCAAGATTACATACGTGAGCCACTATACCTGGCCTATTTTGCTATTTTTGACTAATTATTTTTTTCTTCCATGAGTTGGGTCATGATTAATCATAGCACATTATCTAATGAAGGTTATTGAACTGGGACTATAGTTAAAAGAATGCTCAGGACAAATGTATGAGAAATGAAATTTAAGCTGAGGCCTAGATGTCCATGTCAATTGAGATTTCCTAGGACTATGGATGGCTTTTAACAGTGTTGTTAATGTAAGCCCTAACTTGACAAGATGATTTAGATGTATGCTTATATTTTTAGGTGACCGGGTTATTGATGTTGGATCTGAATGGAGAACTTTCAGCAATGACAAAGCAACAAAAGATCCTTCTCGAGTTGGAGATTCTCAGAATCCTCTTCTGAGTGATGGAGATTTGTCTACCATGATTGGCAAGGTAATGCATCCATTCAGCAGGAAGTACGAAATGCAGAGTAATCAAAGACGTGGGTGTTTGGGAACTTCGCAGCAGTATCAGATCCTCCCTAATGGAGAATCTCGACCTGTCAACAAGATTTGCTATTAATTTCCTTGTGGATAATGGCTGACTTGTGTGTTTCTTTCATCTTAAAGGGGAGACCATCAAATCAAAATTACAGTGTCCTTATATCTTACACCCTTTTTTCCATAAAGCCTGCTTTGCACAAAAAAATAAGTATAGTGTGATCTTTATGTGTTAATGTTGATATGTTCCTTGAATATCAAGAATTTCTTGTCTTGGTTGGATGAGGTGGCTCCTACCTGGAATCCTAGCACTCTGGGAGTCCAAGGTTAGAGGATTCCTTGAGCTCAGGAGTTCAAGACCAGCCTGAGAAAGAGTGAGACTCTGTCTCTACTAAAAACTGAAAAATTAGCCAGTTGTTGTGGTGGGTGCCTGTAGTCCCAGCTACTCAAGAGGCTGAGAGACAAGGAGGGCTTGAACCCAGGAGTTTGATGTTGCTGTGAACGGGGTTGACCCCTTGGCACTATAGCTAGGGTGACAAAGTGAGACTCAAAAAAAAAACAAAAAACCCTATGTCTTCTTTATACCACCTAAGATAAATGGGAGCTCATTGTAACCTATGTTATATTATTAATGAATTTTTGACTTACCTAAGATTGATATTTTTCATCTGTACAATGAAAATAATATTACTTCCTAGAGATTTTGAAGGTATCATGAGAATATATGTACAGTATTTATAATACAACATATATAGTGTACTATGTGCTCAGAAAATGGAATGGTAGCTCCAATTACGTAAGGCAGTAGCAAAACTTTCTTGGCAACCTGGCTCTCTTTTTTGCTCTGTTATCTGAATTGGAAGTAATAATGAATGACAGTATTGGGAAGAACTAATCAAAGAAGTGTATACTATTTTTTAAGAAAGTATTGTGGGAAAAAGGTTATTTTGTGCATACTTCAGTTGATAAATAGCATGTCAAATTTGAAAAGCATAGTATAGGCTAAGTAAAGAAATTTACAGTATTCAGAAAAATCTTTAAGAAGGTTATTTTTCTATTTGCTTTTAGCCCCTCACAGGCTGGGAAAAAAGTAGACTACAGATATTTTAAAATACAAGATTCAAACTAATTGGCAATATGACTTTTTTAATGTTTATTTTTTTTTCAATAGAAATTACATGGTTGGAAGCCAGAAACAAGGTATAAAAAAAATACTATAAACTTTCCTCACCCATGACACCCTCAATTGGAAACTCTAAATTTCCATTGTAACCCGTTTTCTCTCTTCCAAACAGGTAACCACTATTATTTTTCCTATATTTTTTGAAAGTTGTTTATGCTTATATGGCAAAAATGAAATTTTAAGGTGCTACATTTATCACATACTAAATTTCTATACATAGGCCAGGCGCCTGTAATCCTAGCACTCTGGGAGGCTGAGGCAGATGGATTGCTTAAGCTCACAAGTTTGAGACCAGGCTGAGGAAAAGCAAGATACCACCTCTAAAAATAGAAAAACTGAGGCAAGAGGATCACTTGAGCCCGAGTTGGAGGTTGCTGTGAGCTGTGACGCTGCAGCACTAGACCCAAGGCAACAGCTTAAGACTTTGTCTAAAAAAAAATAAATAAATAATAAAATTTTGTAGGTACTTGGGACTATTTCTGCACTTCATATCTTTTCCTATCATGGTCTGGTTAGTGAGATGCCATACTACACTGCTTTAATATCCAGGAGCACTAGTCCCTCATGTTCTTCTTTTTTCAGCATTTTCTTCACTGGTCTTTTCCACCTAAAGGTTAGAGTCACTTAGTTTAGTTTAAAAAAAAAAAATGAATTATTATTTTCTTTGGGATGTTGGTTCAATGTATTTGCAAAATCACATGGGGAAAACTGACTACTTTATGATAAATCTTCTATGCAGAAACATGGTATGCTTTCCCATTTCCTTAGGTGTCTTATGTGTCCTTCAGAAGATTTTTTTTTTTTTTTTTTGAGACAGAGCCTCAAGCTGTCACCCTGGATAGAGTGCGGTGGCATTACAGCTAACAGCAACCTCCAATTCCTGGGCTCAAGCGAGTCTCCTGCCTCTGCCTCCCAAGTAGCTGGGACTACAGGCACCCGCCACAATGCCCGGCCATTTTTTTGGTTGCAGCCGTCATTGTTGTTTGGCGGGCTGGGCTGGATTCAAACCCGCCAGCTCAGGTGTATGTGGCTGGCGCCCTAGCCCGCTGAGCCACAGGCACCGAGCCCAGAAGATGTTTTAAAGTTTTCTTCATGAGCATCTTAACTTATATTTCTTAAGTTTACTTCTAGATTTTTGTTGCTTTTGCTGTTGTAATTCGAATATTTTCCTTCATTGTCCTCTGATTGTATGTATGAAGGATATTGATTTCTGTTCATTAATCTTGGCCTTGCCACTTCAATGAATTCTCTTATTTTACAGCAATAGCAGGTTCTTCTGGTGATCTTTCTTGAGTGTTTTAGTACACAAAAGATAATATCTGCAAATAGCTATCACCTCCTTTCCAATTTTGTACTTCTGATTTTTTTCTTAATAATATTGGCTAGTTTTTCTAGTGCAGTGTCATAAAATAGTAGTAGTAGGAGGAGGAGGAGCCTTGTCTTTTGACTTTGATGATAATGCTGGTAATATTTCTCTAGTAATCATATTACAGGCTTTGGGTCTAGGAGAGTGATTTTCTAATGTGAAAAAGTACTTATCTGCGTGTCCTTTATCAAACATGAATTTTGAGTTTTGTTCACTCATCTTTTTTTTAGCACCTTTGTAGATTATCACAGGATTTTTCTCCTTAGATCTATTAATATGATTTTTTATATTACTAGATTCTCTAATTATAGATACCTATGCATTTATGGAACATTTTCCACTTAGTGATGGTATAGTACCTTTTTTTCAAAGACAGAGTCTCATTGTGTCGCCCTCGATAGAGTGCTGTGGATTCACAGCTCACAGCAACCTCAAACTCTTGGGCTTAAGTGATTGTCTTGCCTCAGCCTCCCAAGTAGCTGGGACTACAGGTGCCCCCCACAACACCCAGCTATTTTTTGGTTGTAGTTGTCTTTGTTGTTTGGCAGTCCTGGGCTGGGCTCAAACCCGCCCACTCCAGTGCATGTTGCTGGTGCCCTAGCTGCTGAGCTACAGGTACTGAGCCCAGTATAGTACCTTTTAATATACTATTAGATTCTGCTTTCTAGCATATTTATAAATGAAATTGGACTTTTTTTCCTCGTTCAGCTTTGTAAGGTTTGATATCATTTTTATATTCATTTTATATACTTCCTTAAGTTTTCCATTTTTTATGTTCTTGAACAATTATTTAGAATTATAGAGTATGGATATGGTGGCTCACATCTGTAATCCTAGCACTCTAGGATGCCAAGGTGGGTGGATTGCCTAAGCTCAGGAGTTCAAGTCTGATCAAGAGTGAGATTCTGTCTGTACTGAAAACAGAAAAATAAGCTAGGCATTTTGTGGCACCTGTAGTCCCAGCTACTCAGGAGGCTGAAGCAAGAGGATTGCTTGAGCCTAGGAGTTTGAGGTTGCTGTGAGCTCTAATGCCACACACTGTACCCAGGGCACAGAGTGAGACTGTTTTTTTGTTTGTTTGTTTGCAGTTTTTGGCTGGGGCTGGGCTTGAACCTGCCACCTCTGGCTTATGGGGCCAGTGCCCGACACCTTTGAACCACAGGTGCCGCCCAAGTGAAACTGTTTGCTGAAAAAAAAAAGTTTTACATACATATTCCTTAAGCATCTGATAGGAAATATCTTTAAAGCATCTTAAACTTTTTTTATTTGAAAGAGAAACTTTTAATAGCATGCATAGTGCAGATTCACTTCTTAGACATATGGAATCGGATCACGTAAGTTATATTCTCATAGAAATTGTCCGTTCATTCAAGTTTTCCAAAAATTATTTGCTTAGTTATTAAACTTTATATTATAGGGTACGGGAGCTGCAAGTTTTGATGAATTTGGCAATTCTAAGTACCAAAATCGAAGAACAATGAGTAGTTCTGATCGGGCAATGATGAATGCATTCAAAGAAATTACTACCATGGCAGACAGAATCAACCTACCTCGAAATATAGTTGTAAGTTTAAGCCATTCTGACATTTACTTAGCATTATTTAATGAATACATGAAATTTTGATACTACAACTAATCGACTGGCCTAGAGTTAATTAAACTTACTTTCTCTGCTTTGAAGGATCGAACAAATAATTTATTCAAGCAAGTGTATGAACAGAAGAGCCTAAAGGGAAGAGCTAATGATGCCATAGCTTCTGCTTGTCTCTATATTGCCTGCAGACAAGAAGGGGTTCCTAGGACATTTAAAGGTAAGTTTTTATTTGCAAAAATAAAAATATCTGAACTGACCAACATTAGGCAGCTTTGGCACTTAGAAACCAAGATGTCTTTGTTACATACAGTAATCCACCCGAGCATTATTTGCAAGTGTCTCCTTATTTTGTTCCTTGATGACAGATTCATACTGTGATCTTATTAACTATGTTCTTTTCAGGCTATTTTCACATGTAGAGTTATTTTTGTCCATTTTAAGTCCACTGTGTTCTTTGCTAATGAGATCTTTTGACTGTATGTTGTGGGCTTTGAGGCCTGGCATCATAAACCAAAGTAGGCCTCTTGTGGTAAGTTTATTCACTTGATGCAAGCAAACACTTCCCAATCCTAGAATAGGTTTCTTCAGGTGAGAGAGTCAAGCCTTAGAAAGAATTAGTGAAATTTCTTCCTCTTGAGGTAACACACACATAGCATTTGTACTTTTTATTTAAGTTGGAGGCTTTGAAAGAAGTGGTATATTTTTATCCAGTTTGCAGTTACCCATTTACATGTGACAACTTTACAGTATTACAATGATACACTGACTTTTGCTGCCAAATCTCAGTTTAACTGAAGACTGTACCTTTCATTTATCTAATTAATACTTTTTACTTGTTTGCTTATGTAAAAGTAAAGAAGCAATGGCCCTTATCTTGTTTTTTGTTGTTGTTACAACTAAAACAAGCTTTTGTTAAATTTATTTTGAAATTTGTGTATGGTGGTTGAATGTTTAGAATAACTAAGTTAAATATTATATCTCTTTGAGTTACAGCCTATAATTAAAGGGATTGCAGGTACACATGACATTGTGTTGCTAATGAGGCATTCTTTAGTTTTACTATTTTCATTTCCTTGATACATCAGAAAAGTTTTTCTTTAGTTGAAGAAACTTAGTTGCATGAATTGAAACTGAAGAGAAGTTAATATTTTTAAAGATGAGACCTAAATCTAAAGTGTGATGAGCATTTAAGTTAACCAAGAGATTTTAAGTTACCTCTCTAGGAAGTATCATTGAGAAGATTAGGCTTTCATCTGTAAGGCAGGATTGAATTTTTATCAATTAGAATGTATTATTTTTAGAATCAGAAATGATAGATTTTAAAATGAACTATAGGGATTACGTATTCATTAAATTTTTTTTTTCTTTCAGAAATATGTGCTGTATCACGAATTTCTAAGAAAGAAATTGGTCGATGTTTTAAACTTATTTTGAAAGCTTTAGAAACCAGTGTGGATTTGATTACCACTGGAGACTTCATGTCTAGGTTCTGCTCCAACCTTTGCCTTCCTAAGCAAGTGCAGATGGCAGCTACACACATAGCACGCAAGGCCGTGGAGCTGGACTTGGTTCCCGGGAGAAGCCCCATTTCTGTGGCGGCGGCAGCTATTTACATGGCCTCACAGGCATCTGCCGAGAAGAGGACCCAAAAAGGTAGAGTTCCTCATCCTGAAGGGGGTCACGAAACCGTGAAGGCTGCAGTGTGTGATTGTTTTTCCATGTTAAGTGTGAAGCAGGTGACTATCCAAAACCCACAGGTCAGATGTGGTTCCTCAGCAGTGGCACTTACAAAAGTATGGTATTTTGCTTTTAAGTGGCTCAGAAATAAAAATGTTCAGAGGGATAACCCTTTATACAAACTTAATTTTTCCCCCATTTGAATTAGTTTTGTTTCTAGAAGGTTTTGTTTTTTTCCTTAATTATTTCTTGGTCAATTTGACTACTCTTGTTCTCTCCAAACTTAGCCTTTTTAAAATCCTGGAAGAGAGGGGCACACTTTGTTTCTCACTGCCTAGCACGGTACCCTATAAATAGACGCACTGTAAACACGTCTCCAGCATTGGCCTTTAACATTCTGTGAAGGCTGTTCTTACTCTCTTTTTTGTAATATTCATAGTTACTTTCTTTTTTCTTTTTTGAGACCCAGTCTTATTCTCTCACCCTTATTCAGTAGTGTGCTATGGCATCACAGCTCACAGCAACCTCAAACTCTTGAGCTCAAGTGAACCTCTTGCCTTATGCTCCTGAGTAGCTGGGACTGTAGGCTGCTGACACAACCCCCAGCTATTTTTAGAAATGGGGTCTCACTCTTGCTCAGGCTGGTTTTGAACTACTGAGCTCAGGCAGTCACAATATCTCAATACCAAACCCCTGTCTTTGTGTGTGTGATCTGTCCTAATCACAGCAGTCCTACTTTGAGCACACCTGCCTCTGCCTTCCAGAGTGTTAGGATTATAGGAATGAGCCACCACACTTGGCCTGTTCTTCTGAAGTCATTTTGAATTCAGTGTTGTAGGGAAACTTTCAAATTGAAGTATTAAGTGAATTTCTTTACATGCATATATTCATGAATTACTTCTGTAATCTTTAAAGACTTAGAAAGGACAAGTCAATTTCTAAATTTAAAAGTTTAAGTTAGACGGGGAAAGACCAGGAGAGAAACGGAGAGAGCTTTTCTTTCCCCACTTGAGTTCTCTCTCTTTACCAGGAGCTTTAGTGTTTTCTGTAAATAAATTGTCTTACCACTGGGAAAAAAAAAGTTTAAGTTAGTGAATTACTGGCTTCGGTAACTTTGTAATACTCTATTCAGAACAGCCTTTTGCCTCAATTTAGGCTGTATGTTGATAAAATAATAAATGATACAGTGGCATGATTGGAGCGAGGAAGCCAATCATTAGTTATGTAAGTGTGCCATTATCTATTTACTTTGGCCTCCGCTTACTTTTAAGGAACTTTCGAGTCTTTTGGTAAAATTGAGATTTTTTTTTTTTTTTTTGTAGAGACAGAGTCTCACTTTATTGCCCTCAGTAGAGTGCTGTGGCATCACACCGCTCACAGCAACCTCCAACTCCTGTGCTTAGGCGATTCTCTTGCCTCCGCCTCACGAGTAGCTGGGAGTACAGGCGCCTACCACAACGCCTGGGTGTTTTTGTTTTTGCAGTTCGGCCGAGGCTGGGTTTGAACCTGCCACCTTCGGTATAGGGGGTCGGCGCCCTAATCTGGGCTGCGCATTGAGATGTTACAGCTTGGCAGAGTGTCTCACCTTCATTCCTAGTTGTAAAATTTATTCTCGTTAGCAGAACAAAGCTGGGTACAGTGGCTCACACTTGTGATCCCAGACTTTAGGAGGCCAGGATGGAGGATTGCTCAGGGCTAGGAGTTTGAGACCAGGCTGGGGAACACAGTGAGACCCTGTCTCTAAAATAAATTTAAAAATTAGCCACATGCAATGGCTTGCTTCTATAGCCACAGCTACTCCGGAGGCTGGGGTAGAGAGGGTCTGTTTGAGCCCAGGAGTTAAAGGTTACAGTGAGCTATGATTGAGCCATTGCAATCCAGCCTGGGTGACAGAGGGAGACCCCCATCTCCTTAGAAAACAAAAAAGTCAACACAAAAATATTTACCTTGATGCTTTCTGCTTCTTAGCTCTTTGTATGAAAGGTTTTCTTGAAATTTAAGGTCCGTTTCTTACCTGTCCAGCAGGCAATTGACTTTCAGATAGTTGATATTCATTGATAGTTACATTTAGAATAATGTCATGCAAAATGAGAAAAAAGAAATTTAAGATAGTTAATTGAACAGTAATGGCTGGGATCCGCACTGAAAAATCAGTAAAATCTCACTGATATGAATTGACTGAAGAGGTATTAAAGAGAGTTTATATTAAAGGGTGTGTTTGAAATCCATTTTAATAAAGTATTTATAAAAATTACTGTAGTGGCAGTCCTTTAGTATTGCTTTTAATGACTTCAAAAGAAAAAAATAGTGACATTTAATGTCTTTAAAGGGCTAAAGTGGATCTACTAAGATTCTGTAAGAATAGAAATATTTGTGTGAGCTCAAAATATATACTCAAATATGTGTTCGCAGTAGTGAAAAACATCCACATATACTATGATATGTAGCTGATCTCTGGTGTATTAAGTAGAAAAAAGATTGTGGAACGGTATTTGTAGTAGCTCATTTTATTTTTAACAAGAATCTCTCACACAGCTAGGGGAGAACTTATAAAACAGAAATGCAAAGTGAATTTTTTTATAAGAATGTATTCATGGATTTTGTCTGTGCTCCTCAAAAAGATTTATCAAGAAAAAAGAGCAGGCCAGGTGCGGTGGCTTACGCCTACAATGCCAGCACTCTGGGAGGCCAAGAAATGTGGACTGCTAGAGCTCAGGATTGAGACCAATCTGAGTAAGAGCAAGACCTCAACACCACTAAAAATAGAAAAACTAGCTGGGAGTCATGGCAAGTGCCTATAGTCCCAGCTGTTGGGGAGGCTGAGGCAAAAGGATTGCAAATGCCCAAGAGTTTGAGGTTGCTATGAACTATGATGCCATGGCACTCTACCGAAGGTGACAACGTAAGACTGTGTCTCAAAGCAAAAACAGGAAAAAAGAGCAGTCAGTTCTAAATACAATGCCTAACATAATAATTATCACTTATAGTGCTATGCCTTCAACACTGTTACTATTCAGATGTTTTACATGAATTAAATCTTTTAAAGTAATGACAACCCTTAAGGTAATAAGTAATCTACTGTTACTGACTTTAGCTGTTGCTTTTTCAGTTTTGATAAAACGGTATTTTGGTATTTTCAGTTTGGCACTTTATGTTGCCAAATCTCACCAATTAGAATGTAAGTAGTAATAGCAAAGAAGTAGTTTGGAAGTTGTGGTGTTAATATTTTTATTTTTGTCTTCAGAAATTGGAGATATTGCTGGTGTTGCTGATGTGACAATCAGACAGTCCTACAGGCTGATCTATCCTCGAGCCCCAGATCTGTTCCCAACAGACTTCAAATTTGACACCCCAGTGGACAAACTACCACAGCTATAAATTAAAGTGGCTAATGTCAAACTCCTAGGAACATGGAACATTGCCTATTGTACATAGCCAATACCAAGTGTTGGATTGAGCCTTTATGAGAAAAAAACAAAGACATGGTACGCATTCCAAGGCTAAATATTACTGCTTGGCATTCTGTATGTATATACTAGTGAAACATATTTAATGATTTAAATTTCTTATTGAATTTTCTTTCTTTTGTAGCAATCTAGTAAACTGTATTTTGGAACATTCTTGAATAAAACATTTTTCAAAACTATAGTTTTTGTTATGATTATGGTTATGTAATATTTATGATATATAATTATAAATAATGCAAATCATTGCAGCTAATAAAGTTGATAGAAGTCCTCATTTTTCATTATTTTACTTTTTAATAAAGTTATGGAAATAGGAAAAACTCTTGAGAATCATTAGCATCAATAATATATTGTTGATGTTATTGGAAAGGATGTGTATATGAGATATATATATTCATTAAAAAGTAAAAAGTGATGAGCCTGGACCTTCTAAGGCACCACCTTGAGAGAGATTAGAATGTTGAAGGGTTTTAGTCAGTTTATTGAGGAAGAGATGATGATCCAGGTAAACAGCAGCAGATGAACAGATTTCAATTTCTGGTTAACATTTCATTTTGGAGAATCTGCATATCTTTGAATTTATTTTTATTCCTTGTTGGGATACTCAAAGGTTAAAGGGTATTTAAAATGGAGATCACTGGGCCCTGGGTGTTGCCAGGAATTTTTTAAATCAGCACCCCTAGGTGATTATGAGTTTTCAGTATTTTGTATATAACTCTTTGGGGAACAGCAATTAGGGTCTTTTGACTGCTAGGCACTGTAAGAGAAGACCTGCCTTTTCTCCTTATATCTGGTAGGAAGTTTGTACAGGGGTCCACACTAGATACCACCACCGTAAACTGCACTGCTGTGTCACTGGTTCTTCTACATCTGTAAAGTTAGCACTAAATTAGGAAGACAATTTCCTGTTGTGGCCTGGTGGGCAAGTTCAGACTTTGGTCCTAGGAGGGCTTTCCCCTTTAGAAGATCTGACCTTCACTGTCAACCTGTTGACCATGGAAAGAAGATAGGCACAGTGAAGACAAACAGTATCTCTTCCCTGAACAAAGTGTAGGACACTCCCTCAGTACTGCTCAAAGCTGGGGCAGAACACCAGAAAAATAAGCACAAGAATTTTACCATTCAGCTGGGCACGTTGGCTCACTCCTGCTGGGAGGCTGAGGGGGTTGAATTGCTTGAGTTCCCAGACCAGACCAGCCTGAGTAAGACCTCATGTGTAAAAAAACAGTCCGGGGTTGTGGTGGGTGCCTGTGGGCACCTGTAGTCTCAGCTGCTTGGGAGTCTGAGGCAAGAGGATCGCTTGAGCCCAAGGGTTTGAGGTTGCTGTTGAGTTATGACATCATAACTACAAGGGTGACAAAGTGAGACTGTCTCAAACAAAACAAAAAAAAAGTATAATGCGGGTGGTGCCTGTGGCTCAAAGGAGTAGGGCACCGGCCCCATATGCCGGAGGTGGCGGGTTCAAACCCAGTCCCTGAAAAAAAAAAAAACAAAAAAAAATATAATTCAAACACAGGATTGATTGCAAGTCTAGTAATGAATTTTTACTCCAGGCAGGTAGAACCTGGTCCAGCCAGAGTGACTCCTAGGAAGAAGGGACCTTGGATTGATCTGTGCTCTTTCGGTCCACACGTCCCTGTGTCTCTGCATGCAGGCCTAAAGCAGCAGCGGTGCCGGTGGTGCTCGGGTAACGCCTGCTCAGTCCAGACTGAGAGCCACAACTGGAAAACTATATCTTTTTTCAGTTATTAAAGATCACACATAAGCATCATAAAAAATTTGGAAAATACATAATGAAAACAGCCTTAAGTCACCCAGAAATAACCAATATTTGTGATTTTTTTTCTTCAGCTTCTGTGAATTATTTTCTTAAATATAGTTGAGAGCAATATTTGTTAATATTTTCATTTTACGGCTCGCTGCGTGTGGCTCAATGGGCTAAGGCACCAGCCACCTACACCTGAGCTGGCGGTTCCATCCAGCCTGGGCCCGCCAAACAGCAATGACGGCTGCAAACAAAAAATGGCCAGGCGTTGCAGCTGGTCCCAGCTACTTGGGAGGCGGAGGCAAGAGACTCGCTTGAGCCCAGGAATTGGAGGTTGCTGTGAGCTGTGATGCC
>CAUYON010088181.1:0-46381 GCA_963573935.1 Arctocebus calabarensis
ATATAGTGATCAAGGAAATGCCATGAAGGCTATCTGTAACAGTACGATCAAAATATTTCTGAATGTATATGAATCGTGCCCTGTGATTGCACCAATGTACATAATTATGATTCAATAAAATTATTAAAAAAAAAAAAAGAATAGAGATACTGACGGTTTGGACCAGGGATAAATCAAATGAAGGAAGGAACAGTGAGATTTGGGATACATCAGATGCAGGGGTGGAATCAATGTGCCCGGCTGACTGATTCCATTTTGGTGTGGGAAGGAAAGCGAAGATTTGACTCCTTTGTTTTTCACGTGAATGACAGGGAAATTAGGGAGCCCTAGGTCTGGAGCAGATTTGGGGAAATACTAAGAGTCCTATTTTTAGTCAAGAGGAATGTAAAACGCCTGACTGATATCTGAATACAGTATCATGGGCCGATTTATCTTTAATGAGTTGCGGTAAGTAAGGAGGTTGTATCTGGAGATATGTATTTGAAGCTCATCACTGTGTTATTTTAGTGCCTGGAACTATGACATTGGTGTGGGTAGCAAGTGAAAGAGAGGGACCACAGAGCCTGAGGTGCCCACACGAGAGGAACTGCCAAGGTACATAGAGAAGTGGTTCCCCGGAGCCTCAGAGAAGAAAGTCTCTCAACAGGGAGTTGGGAGGGGTGATTGGCTAGTAAAATGATGCCGAAAGGGAACCAGATTTTAGAAGACCAAGACTTGATCCTAGGAAGATAAATATTGTTTGTGTCTTCAGAAGAATGGTTATAGAACCCAATGTTTTTTCATGTCTTGCATTTTGAATCACTTCTGTTTCTTTGGTGACTTTAAAAGAAACAGCTTGATTACATTGTCCCTCCTTCTTTCCAAGATCAACCCACATTGCTTGATTTATACCCACTTGGGCGCAGACACTATCTTTCTCTCCATATTTGGGATATTTAGATAGATTGTTCGCTTTGGCTGCCTCTGTTACCTACAAAGATGCAATGCCGTGCCATCTTAACAAGTTAAAACATATTTGAACCTTCTGTGCTTTTCACCTGTCTCGAAATACATTTCACAGATATGTTTTGAAAATAGTCTGCGTGCTTCCACCCATTCCTCTCTCTTTTCTATCCCAACCCTCTTCCAATATGAATTTCCTCCCCGACTTATGAAATTAATCTGCCTAATGATACCAGTGATTTCCTAAACACTGAAACCAGCGGCTTTTATGATTATTCTCCCTATGTAGCTACTTTAAGTAGGAAGGTGAAAAAAAAATTTGCACTATTTGCAAGTTTGATTTACCATGACTTAAATGTCTATAATAAACCCCCAGGAACTCCTTTTGACTTAAGCTTTTCCTACACCATAGTTTGAAAGCCACTGATCTAGAAAACCAGGGTTATGTTAATGTCTTTCTGAGAGGACAGTACCTGAGGTAAAGGCCAAGCTGATTGTCTCTGGGTTCCTACACATCTCTCACTGTTAAATTTCACATTAATTTGAGATTGATTTTTAGTAATTAGAATCACAGTTATATTAGCCTCTTGACACAGATTTAAAATTAAGAGCCTTAACTTTATAAACGCTAATGCTTGTTGCGGTTGAGGGTGCTAAAAGGTAACAATACAACTCTGTAAACACATTCCGAGTTGCTCTCCCTGAGCATGAGCCAGCATCATAATCTGCTTATCAGTGAGAAATGTTCAGGGAGTGTGAAATTCAACAAGACAAGCCAAAGAAAATTAATTCAGACTTGCCTCAGAAATGCCAATTGACCTAATCTTCCCCATCTATTAATTCCGAAGGTAGAAGGAGCCACAGATAGAACAGCCTAGGGGGCCATCACAGTGACTCTGAGACTTGGGAGCAGCTCCCCAAGTTGGCCCTGCTCACGAAGACCGGCCAGGGAATTCTGAATAGTTATTTTAAATGGACATTGGTCATGCAGAGTCTTGCAGGTCAAAAGCAAAAATCTAAAAATCAATAATGAAAAGTGAATTAGGGAACTTGAAGACATAAATAATGTGATGGGTTGATTTAATCCAAGCGACAGCTACAGTGGGAGGCATCCTGTAATCCTAGCAGGACCATGCCTGTCAGTGAGCCGCACAGAAACCCGACAGTGAGCTCCGCTAGCACATTGGAGTGTAAGAGAAGTTTTGTGTTGTAATCACTTATAAAATGATACAACTCTGTAAAAAAAAATATGCTGCTTGTTTTATAGCACAATGATTGTGCTTATGGGTTAAAGCCTTTGGCTTCCAACCATGTAGCTGGTTTATTTGCCCATTTTCCATGAGAAATGACAAAGCAGAATGTATCCATCAGTGATAAAGATGAATCTAGGAAATATTATAGACTTAAAAAGCAACTCAATATATGAAACTTGAATCAAATACTCATTATCTCTTACTTTCTACCTTGTAAGGCAATCAAATTTTGTAGAAAAATATTGTAAGAAATAACATCTTCTGGTTATTTAAAAGAAGTTCAAATCTAGGGGGCTGATTGACTGTATATGTATAAAAAGCATATATATATATATATATGGTCTTATAAATGTGTGTGTGTGTGTATTTCAATACATAAACTTTCTTGGAGTTTTCTTTGGTGCCTAAAATACGGAT
Organism: Arctocebus calabarensis; assembly: GCA_963573935.1. Lineage (NCBI taxonomy): Eukaryota > Metazoa > Chordata > Mammalia > Primates > Lorisidae > Arctocebus > Arctocebus calabarensis. The sequence continues at coordinate 2,613 of CAUYON010088181.1, forward strand.
CAGGGATGTCTGTTATTTTGCAAACTAAAGTTTTAAGTCTATATTGCAATCAGTATTTGGCTTTATATACTACTTTTCTTGTCTCCTCTCCTTCATCTTGACTTTGAAATAGTTTTAAAGATAACAGAAATAGATTCCCAAGAGAAGTAGTGAGGGTACGTCCAAGAAACTGGGCAGAAATGATGTAACCTAGCTTAATCTTTTTTATCATTTTTCTTGGTTAGAGATTGATCTATGTAATATTTTCTTTGTACATAAGGGCTTTAGAAAGGCTGCTGGTATTGCTAGCATCAATTCTAATGGAGTATGACAGGCATAAAAACTGATTTAATACCAGTAATTATTATAAATTTAATAAAAGATAGTTAACACTAGAAATCTGTTTTTACTTTACCTGGTTAGTTAGAATATACTCCTTGTAATCTTGATTTGACCTACACTCTAGCTATTTTGTTAACCCAGTTCATAATCATTGAGGAGTCCAGTACTGAGTAGGGTTGGCTGATGATCTGTTAATAGATTCCGGCTGATTGATCACAACCATGATCCTTTTTGATCACTTTTAACCATTAAGCTGGAATGGTCCAATTATAATCGTTGTTTATGCAGATGTTTAAATAATAAAAATAAAATTTCTACCTAGAGTTTTGAGTGTGACAATTTTGAAAGTATTAACTGTGACAATTACTGACAGCATTGGACTCTAAATGACCTCTCTAAACTGTAGTTTTCTAATCTGTAAAAAAGGTATTTTGCTATAGGCCAAGCAATGCATACTCAACACTGTGCCTGGGAGACAGTAATACATTCACCACACAATAAATACTTATTGAAAAATTAGGTGCCACAACTGTGTTTAATTGGGAACTCAGGCATAAATGCACAAGTTCATATTTGGAATCCATGTCCTCATGGACTTTTGCAATAGGATTGAAAAGAAATTGAGCCTCTGTGTTTTTTTTCTTTCTTTTTTTTTTTTTTTTTTATTTTTGAGACAGAGCCTCAAGCTGTCACCCTGGATAGAGTGCCATGACATCACAGCTCATGGCAACATTCAATTCCTGTGCTCAAGCGTGTCTCTTGCCTCAGCCTCCCAAGTAGCTGGGACTACAGGCGCCCGCCACAACGCCCAGCCATTTTTTTTGGTTGCAGCCGTCATTGTTGTTTGGTGGGCCAGGGCTGGATTCGAACCTGCCAGCTCATATGTACGTGGCTGGCGCCTTAGCCTGTTGAGCCACAGGCACTGAGCCTTTTTATTTCTGATATGTACAGGGAACCCCAGCATTCCATAACAGGTGTACCTATTTGTCATCTATTAGACCTCAGGAGAGTCTTTCTTGGTCAAGAGGTTGTTTTGAAAAGTTTAAAAATGATAGTATTTGTGTAAATCTTTACTTCATGTCTGACACAAAGTAAGCATAAGGCAAATGTTATCTATCATTAAATGTGTAAGATGAGATCTAGAAATTTTAAGTGAAGTAGAACTTAGCAGCAAAATGAGGAGAAAGGTAATTTAGAAAAATACAGCAGAATGTGTGAAGAACTAGGGAAAATTGAAATGGCATTTAAGAGGGGTTAAAAAATTGGACATGGCTACTGTGTGGACTGGTGAAAATAAATATAATACTCAAGGCTCATGTTATAAAGAGGCCAATTATAAACTCAGAAAATGTAGACAGTGTTCTAAGATACTGGCTAAGATATGGTGGGAGCACACCAATGTGTTTTTTTAATTCTAAGAACTGACATAATCAAATATGAAAATAATCATAATAAGAAACAATTGTTGAATATGAGAATAAACAGTTATTGTGCAATACTTTGCATATAACATCTCACTTATTCCTACCAACATACTATTCAACTTCATTTTACAGTTGAAAAAAATGAGACCAAAAGAAAATAAGTGATTTTTCCAACCCCATAGAACTACAGTGGCAAAATGGAATTCTAAACTATTTTGCTTTGACATTTAACCTTCCATAGATTTTTCCCTATCTTACTCATCTTAGCAAGATTTCTCATAGTATACAGAGAGGTCAGATGGGAAATGGCAATAGCTAGGATTCAAGAAATAATATCACTTGCACTAAGATAATGGCAACACAGGAAAGAGAAAGGACAAACCTGAGAGACACTTGAAGTTGACAACATTCGGCATTTAATTGTGTGTTGGATTAGAGTGAGAAGTATGATTCAAGGATGCCCTTCAGGCCTGGCTTGGGCAATTGGGCAGATATTAAGATATTTTCCTTTATTAAGCTTGAGAACATGACGCAGAGGATTGATTTTAGGAATGGAGGTTAGAAATCATGGGTTCTAGTTTGGAGATGTTGAGACTGAAGTACCTGAGATGTATCCAAGTTGAGAGGTTCTGTATGGTAAAGTATCTTTCATTGTCCCATTGCAGAGATTTGAGGATCATCAGTGGTAACTGATAATAAATTATATTTGAACTCTTGACTACAAGAGGTTATGAGAGAGAAGGGAACAGTAGAGAGAAGCTCCAATATAGGGGAATGAACACGAGTAGTCAAGGATCACGCACAGAAACAAGGTTACAAATTGTGTATTCAGACGAGAACAGGCTGTTTCTGGTGGTATGGCTACAACAGGGTTGCGTATTCAGAGATGGACAGAGGAAGGGGTGGGTTAGGGGCTGAAATGATGAGGAAGTTTATCAGAGAGATCAACAAAAAGAGGGAGGGTGTTAAAGGTCACAGTGTCAAATACTGTCAAAATACTAACTAAGGAAGGTCAAGGATGCAACATTAACTACATGTGGGGAAAGGACTCTTGTGAGATGAATTTCAGTAGTATGCAATCCAGATGACAGAGGGCCAATTGAACAAAAAGGTGAGATGAACAAAATGGAGAGGGAAGGAAGATCGTTTTCTCAGGAAGATAGATTATGAAAGGGAGGAGAAGATACAGAAGCTTACAAAGGTGGCAGGTGGTAGTGAACTTTAGTTAAGGAGACAAAGTGTTCATTACTTAATAATGATACATTATAGGAATTTTCAATTTTTGAAAAAAGAAGAAAATCTAAGTCATGAAAGTCGTAGACTAGTTTCACAAACTTTGCATGACTTGTGAGTAATCATAGGAAGCATAAAAACACTTCACTGAATGCTTAATGTGGGCCTGACCCAATATTCCTTATTCCTAACTGGAATTTCCTAACAACCTATGAGGAGAGCATGATTAGTGCTCCCAAGTATTTGAAGATGAAGAAATTAAGTCTAAGTCAGATCACACAGTTACCAGCACAAGTTAGTAGCTGAGATGACCCAGTGATTGTACTTTCTTATCTGGAAGTAAATCCGTATAGCATAGATATATTTTAAACTTTTGTTTGTAATAAGATCACAGGACTCATATCTTTATTCTATTAAAAAGATGAAAGTAGGGTAAGATTCAAAAACACATGAGTTGATAAAAGTTTCCTAACACGGCTTAAAGAAAGGAGATTCCATGTCAGGGATAAAAAAGAACAGTCCCGTTAGAGAACCACGTAGAGACCGAGATAGAGAAAATTTGTCCAAGGGGGAAAATGTTTTCTTACTTGATGTTCCTTCATAGATGCTATATTCATTTTCACTTTTGTCTAAAAATATTAGTGCTATAGGATATGTGAAATTAGTTAAGACTCTAGCTGAAGCCTTCATAAATGTATGTCTTATTCCTAATAGACACTCACCTTTTGTTTTGTATTTTTACCTTTATTCTTTAAAAAAGTTCAAAACATGCTTTCTAATAGTTTTTTTTAATTTAGTTTTTAAATAATATCTGCCCATAATATTTAAATATCTTCATAGGGTACATGTGATGTTTTGAAGCAAATAATAATGTTTGGATAGAAGAATGATTTTACTCAAAAAACCTTAACATTGAATTGAGAGTACTTTTTAGTAGAATAGGAAATAAATGAAAGGAATGGGGCAAGAAGCATGTGCAAAGACACGGGCAGATCTTCTAGTTAAGCATGGGGGATTGAACCTGAAAAGATTTATGGGACCCTGAGCACTTTGCTTTATGCTGGTAATAATTGCAACACCAATTCTTTCCTGCTTTCCTTATTAACTTTCTCTGCATCACCGCTCTTTTTGAGTTCATCTATCTTAATGAAATATCTGTCTTTTGTCTATCTTTCCTGCCTTACATTTTAGACCTTATAGAAAATTGAAACTAGTTTTCTCAGCTGGACACATTCACTAGCTAGAGGGCAAAATGCTTCCATGTTAGACTCCACGCAATTTTCCCCATTAAGCATTTGTTTCATTGTCTACATGAGAGCACTAAAACTTATCGGTTAGCTCAATCAAATGCATCAGCTGGAAATATCTTCTTGCTGTGAATGAACAGACCAGCATTTAAAACAAATAATAAAAAAAGAAGGTTTTCTTGGATTGTGTTACAACAATCTGGATCTGTTGTTTGAACATTAGATGCACTTCCAATGTCTGCATTTTTAGCATTTATAAAATCTAGTATGTTCTTGCGTTTCATAGAAGTAACTACTATCACAAGTTCTGTTGTCATTACTTAAGGCTTGATATTTGATGCATGAGTTCTAGGTGACTTTAAAAGGTTATGCAAATGAGTACTTTGTTCTATCTGTAACCAATTCAAATAATGGGATTGTGTTTAAATTTCAAAACTTTTATGAAGGGGTTCAAGTGTTTTTGATCCATAGATACCTTGTCTAATGCTTATGTCAGAGCTTCTGGTGTGCCTGTCACCAGAATAGTGTTAATTGTACTCAAAAGGTAAGTTTTTAATCCCTTATCCACCCCACACCCTAGCCCTTCCTGAGTTTTTCCTGTCCTTCTTATTCCTTTGTCCCCATATGAAGCATCTACTCGCTCCCGTTTTTTAGTGAGAACATGCAGTGTGTGTTCTTCCATTCCTGAGATACATCACTTATTTGCTTTTCTATTCCCAAGATGCTTCACTTAGTATAATGTTCTCCAGTTCCATCAAAGTAGGTGCAAATTACATTATTTAATTCCTTTTTATGGCTGAGTAGTACTCCATGGTAGGTGTGTATGTGTGGACACATTATATACCTATATCTAAATATGTGTAAATACACATTCCCTTTATTCACTCCTGAATTGATGAGCACTTACACGATTCCACATCTCTGCAATTATAAATTGTGCTGTGATAAACATTCAAGTGCAGCTATCTTTTTTAATAACCTGATTTCAAATAATTTCTGGAACAGAACAGAGAACCCAGAAACAAAACCATCTACCTACAATCACTGCTCTTCGACAGAACAGACAAAAACCATGCTGACTGGGCAAAGGAAACCCTAGTCAATAAATGATGCCGAGAATATTGGATGGCCACGTGAGACAGAATGAAACAGGACCCGGTCTCTCCCCACATACCAAGATTAAGGTTCTAATTGTCTTTCTCATCCTAAGGGGCATATGTTTCTGAGGTTCTTTTCATTTATCTAAGATGCTCCCTGAACCTTGTGGAAGGATTACTGCTAGGAGTGGTACAGTGAGCAAAAATGAGACGAAATAGAAGCTGGATTTCAACCAAAACAAGCATCTCTGCGTGTATATGTGTATATACACACACACACACCTGGTATTTGTTTGGATTTTTTTCCAGATTTTTTTATAGCCTCTGTTTGTTCCGAGCCCAGCATATAATGTTCTCTGGATGGTGAAGGTGGTTCGCAGTGGGAGGGTTGGTAGGGGAAGAAGTTGGATTACTTACCACATCAGAACAATTTATTTGTCATAAATTTTGGATTTTGGTGGGTAGAAGCCAGCTAAGATTACTTTATTTCTAGGACTGCAAAAAAAATGTTTTTCTACAATATTGATAATTGCTTTTAGTCATTAAAGATCTTGTTTCTCTAAAAATATCGTGAATCTCTCAGGAATGAGCACTTTTTGTCCAAGCTTAGAGGATCATTAAAGATATATTTAACAAAATATGTTCGCTGCCACCCATATCTGGATATATTGCCCAAAAGGCTTCAAAGGCAAATTTCCCTCTACTGTTACACGAGGTGGAAGTACCTCCTTATCAAAGAACATTCAGAGTTGTTTAGATCAAAGTAAATGAATAAGTATTTTTCTGACACAAAAGAGGCTTTAATTTCTTTCTAAATGTACAATGACTCATTAAACATCAATTTGACATGAAAATAAAATAAATTAAAGTTTAGTGTCAGACAGAAATAAAAAATCTGGGATGTATATGAATTAGTCCTGTATTTCATGCTATGGGAATGTTCCCCCACAATCTTGTCCCACTTCACCCATGCTTCCCTATAAAATGCAGCTTCTGTTACTGGTTCAGTGAACAGATAAATTTACTATCAACAGTGTTTATAATCAACAATGTTTAAAAGTAACACAGCATTCTCAGCTGATCTTTCCATAAATAGAAACATTTTAATAAACACATTTCTACCTTCCTTTCCTCCCCCCTCTGCCCTTCATATGTCTGTCTGTACCTATATCCATCATCTGCCTATCTGCTATCAATAGTATACTTCAACATTAATATTTTATATATAATAACACAATGAAAAGTTGTATGTATGTTTGGAGTGTGTGTACATAACAGAGACAGAGACATATCACTAATATTCTTGTTGATTCAATGTTTCAACATGCAAACTGTACAATTTATTTTTTAATTTAATTTTATTTTTTTATTGTTTCTATAATTAAATCATAGCTGTGTACATTAGTGCAATCAAGGGGTACAGTGTGCTGGTTTCATATATAATCTGAACTATTTTCATCAAACTGATTAACATTGGTGGGGCCACACAGTGCATCTTAGAAGGGTACAGGTGAAACTTACTAAATGCAGAATACAAATGTCTTCATACAATAACTAAGAAAATGCTGTGAAGGCTAAGTTAATCATTTTTTTAAAATTTTAAGTAAATTCACTTCAGCTTAATGTGAGTGTACAAGCAAAATATTTGATTTTGCTAAGTTAGAGTTCATCTTGTGGTTACATCCCACACAAACCATACAATTTATGAGAAAATTAAAAGAGTGTTAAAGTTTTCCTCCCCCTAAACAGGAAGTGATAATATAATTGTAAAATTTAATGTCTATAAATTGTATGGATTGCTACAGTTTTTACCCCTTTTTCATGCCTAGTTTCATTTAAGAAGCAAAACCTATCACCTAAGTTGCAGAAAAGAATAAGTTTTTGGTTTTATGCAAAATGATCCTTTTAAAGTACAAATAATTCATGCATACTACTCTCAGATCAAGCCCTTTGGGGATGGTTTGTGGTTTGATAAGAGGGTGGTGGGGTTCTGTTTTATTTTTGTCTTTTAGCTGGAGGCATAAAATAACATTTTATCCCTGAAAAGAATACTTAGAATTCGAAATGCAAAACATGTTGCAGCACACACTTCCTGCTGCCTTGCTAACCTGTTTTCCAGGGTCATTTTCTTTCAAGTGCAGTTAAAATTTTTCTCTGTTGAACTGTAGTATATACCAGTGGCTCTTGGGATTTGAGTTCAGCATTCCAGACTTTCATCTGGAGCAGGTAGCCTAAGTGAATTTTCCGTCTTGTGGAACTCCTGCAGTGAGGCCACAGAGGGGAAAATGAAGCTAAGTACTGACAGATGAGACATGAGTCCCCACATTGTGAACCAGGGTCGCAGGTGGAAAATAATATATATAATTTGCTGATCTTAAAGGATGTATCTTTCAAGGCACTGAGCTATTCACTCTTATACTTTCTGCTTTAAGACTTCTCACAGGATGTGGATCTAATACTTACACCTCTCACATGATACAGTTACCAAACCCCTACCATTACTTCCAGTTATTTTTATATAACTAACTGCAAATTCTACTTAATCAAGAAGTTCACTGCGGGAAAAACAAATCCAAATGTGTATTATCTTCAGTCCTGTCTCTTCCAATTTTTTTCTATTTGTAAAAGGTAATTAAGATGGTCTAAATTTCCCCTCCTTTCACTTAACACAGATTTCTTGTATTATTATTTTGAGTTTTGAGAGCTCTAAGAATCAGAGTTCCAGAGTGACTCTCTGCTTTCCTGCCTTTAACTGCTTGTGGCAGCCGAGTTGTGAGTTTCTGCCTTATTTTAGTTGGCGCTACAGTGCATTAAATTTGAATTAGCTGCCAATATTTAGGAATTAAAATATGCTGGCTTCTCTTAAGTGTTTGGATCAATTGGCAACACCTCCCATTCTTAAATTGCCAGAAAAACTCTCTGGAGTTTTGCCATCATTTTAGAAATGCAGGTACCTTCAAATTTGATTGGTACCAAACAGCTGCCCGTTACCCCATCACTGGAAGCAAGTCTCTGTTGCCATTTTTCATCTTACTTATGAAACCATTTAGCTTCACTCATTTACTTCAACTGCCTATTCACTGACCTCATTTAAGTGTGCTGATTATTCTATAGGAAGGTGCAGATGTTATAATTTTTCTGCCAACTCTTATGAATTATATGTGCTACCTATTGAGATGTGTTTAGAATGATCCTGGGGGTGTCTGGGCACAGCAGAAGTTTTTCAAGAACTTCTTTTTCACTACCCGGGAGAGGAAGCCATGAGATCATGCTAGAAATAGTTGACACAGACTTGAGATTTGAAGGACAGAAAATATTCCTGGAACTGTCTAACACATATTTATGGATTTTGGTTGCATAATAAACCTTTTGGTCCTAATTTACAGATATGAGGTCAAAAATCTCCTCTGATGTGGTGAAACTAGTAAGTGATGGGCTTAAGTTTTGACTGTACATCGGTCTCTTATGTTCTGCTCTTTTTGTGTTTTGGAAATGTTCACATCTTTGAGAGCAGTCAATTAAGTACAGATACTGCTATCAATAAGAAATCTTAGGGAAAGAAATGATAGCTACTTTCAATTACTGTGGGCTGTTAGGTTACTTTACATATGTTATTCACTTACCTTTGCTATTTTCCAGTTTTTAGGAATAAAATTATAATCACTATTTTGTGTAATAGGAAACTCAGCTTTGTCGGGCCCCTAAAGTATTGAAGGTCATAAAATCAATATGTCACAGAGACAGTTTTTAAATCTGCAGGGATAATCTCTTAAATGTGTTATTTCCATTTACTATACCATTAAAGGTGTTGAGAGAAATTCTTAATAGAAATGAACATGTAACATAACCAGAGATAAATTGCTACAACCACAATTTTGCCTGGGTCTAGTTTCCAAAGAGTTTGAATGAGATCATAGATAGCTCGGGGGAGTGGCTGGGGGCACCCTGTTTCAATTCTCACGTACATGGAAGAAGTGTAAAAACTTGCAGCAATATTGAATGAATGTGATTTCTTCAGAAATTAAGAGTTTATAATAGGTGACAGCATTGACCCCAAAGATATTGATGTTACCAAGAATAGAACTCCAAGTGCCCCTCTGGGTTGAAAAAGTCAATTGTTACATTTATTTTTAAATTCTGCACCAACTTGTAAATATTTATGACTGTGTAGACTTAATGTAGATGCCTGATCTTTAACTTTTTCTTTTGAATATTGTTTGGGTTAAACTATGATGAAACGGCACTCTACTGAGGGTGACAAAGTGAGACTCTGTCTCAAAAAAAATTAATAAGAAAAATTATTCTCGGTAGGCAAATCTATTTGGAAAAATAAAAAAAATGACAAAAATCTCTCAGTGATAATATGGCACCAGTCCATGGTAAATGGATTTTGGAATGGTGTAGTTAATATAGGAGAGACAAGTTCTGTGAGGCAGGAGTCTTCAAATGTTATGACATTACCCTTTGATAGCTCCAGGGCATGGTGACCGTATTTGTCTCTGAATCATGATTACATGCAACTTTATTATCATCCCCATGGTTTTCACTTTGTACTTTTGGTAAATCTATTTCAATATGCATTCCCAGTATTAACATATTATTCTTTTGAAGAAGAATTATATTGTGAAAGTTTAATTCTTAAGGGATCACTTTTCATAGACTCTCCATTACTCTTGAATGGTATTTCTCACTTCACACTTCTGATGTTTTCTAGCCATTCCTCTTTTCTGGTAAAAAAAAAAATAATCCTTTTACCATACAGTTTATCCAATTTTTAAGTAACTTTCAGCAAACATTTTTCAAAATCTTATGTGAAATGGATTCCTCTAAGTTAAAAAATAATTGTCATATCATTCACAAGCAGTTATTGTCTACAGCTGTTTTATATGAGTTACCATATCTTTAAGGTTGGGCATTGACATATATGACTATTTGAATTTTAAATTTTGTTAATGAACCCTTACATTCAAATAAAAATGCTGGATAAAATTTGGCAAAAGAGTATAAATAGGAGCAAATTAATGGTTTTAATAATGCTTTAGTGGTGATACATGTGAATAACAAAACTAGTTTTTGTTCTCAAAGAATATATCATCTCGAATGAGAAAGCAGCTTGTAAGTAGGTGCATACCTACTATGTGATAAATAATACAAAAGAAGAGCAAGATTATAATAGAACACTCTACAGTGGTGGTGCACCGACACCATTCTGGGAGCTGGTTGTCCCTGTATCCAGCAGCGTAACTTGATATAGAGTCAGTGAGAAACATTAATAGCAGACAAGTAAACAGAGATTCACAAGAGTCTTTCAGGAATGAGCTAATTGGGTAAAAAATCCAGAGGAGGAAAATAAGAAATCAAACGGGACTTGAGCATTACAATTTTATTTAATTATTTTATTTTATTTTATTTCGAGACGGAGTCCAACTCTGCCACCCCTGGCAGAGTGCTGTGGCATCATCATGGCTCACAGCAATCTCAAACTCTTGGCCTCAATTGATCCTCTTGCCTCAGCTTCTTCAGCAGCTGGGGTTATAGATCCCTACCACTCAGCCTGACAGTTTTTGTTGTTGTTTTCTATTTTTAGGAGAGATGAGTTCTCACTCTTGCTCATATTGGTTTCAATCTCCTGAGCACCGGCAATCCACCTGCCTTCGTTTCCCATACTGCTAGGATTACAAGCATGGGTCACCATGTCCGGGCCCGAGTATTACAGTTTTAATACAGGGTTCTTCCTTCTTAAATTGTGTATACATATTTGCCACCATTTGTGTATAAATAAATTTGAATTGGTGATTTTAAAATGTTATAAATAACTTCGATTTGCTTTAAAGGTTAGGGGCAGGTGACAAGAGGGACTTTATCTAAAAAATACAATCAGTGCAACCTAATTCTTTGTATCCTCAGTGAATACCAAGCAATAAAATAAAGGTAGATTTTCAATAATTATAAATTTCTGGCCTTACATTTACTTTCTTGGTTTGTGTATCAGACAGTCAGTCTTCTGTATTATAAGCATGACTATGGTTACCATTCATCAACAAACATTGATTTTTTTACAATGTGTTGAGGACCTCTGGTGTCACCATTGTAAGCAGGATAATGTCTCTAAATTTAAAGAATTTTCAATGTCTTGAATGTATCTAGGGTATGAAAGAATACATAAAACATATATTAATAATTACTTAAGTGACAAAAAAAGTTAATCATCTACCAGAACTATTGCTTATCCTCTGGACTGCGTATCTACTCAAAGGAAACCAGACTTGCTCATGAAAGGTGATGTAAATGTCATTTATAAGAGCACTGTAGGGATTCAGAGAAACTTGAGTCCTTTAAATTAGAGACTCCAAAAGTATAAAAATTGAGAGAACTTTTAATTATTTTTTCTTTTTAACTGGTACATGTACCTAAGTGTGTATATATATATATGTGGGACATGGGGTATTTTTGATACATATAGGAATACACTGTGTAATAATAAAATCATTTCAAAACATTACCTGAGAGCAATGGATGATTGGAATCTTTTGAGGTGTTTTCGTGTGTATTCTTATTATCCCTTTGTAGAAACGCTCATGTCCTATTTAGTATTCTTAGAATAAAACTTTTGCACTCTCTGTATTTCTTCTTCTCCCTTGTTTATTTCTCCGTAGTTATGAACATTCCGTATCAGCATTTAGAATCAATGTCCCGAACTAAAGCAATATAAGATCATGATATGATTCAGAGACTCAGCAGAGGGATTATATATAGAAATCATTTTCAAATCAGATATCTTACATTAGAAGAAGGGTACAAGAATAAAGGTTTTGTCGGAACTTGTCATAAATGTGGATATGGTTTTCCACTGCCTCTGGATAATAAGTGATTTTCTGGAGAAGTTGTCTACAACATGTTTACCTTTATCAGTAGGTTTTCTTTTCTCCCAGAGTTCTATTTGTCATTTTTAATATGAGCTTTTGTTATCTCTCATGCTGAAGCAAACAATTTGTCTCTTTATGAAGGAATGAGCTGGTGATCTCAAACTCCTAAACACAGCTCTGCTTCTTTTTCTCCTGTTCCTTGGGTATATTAGGGGAAATTTGGTCTCTGACTATTGTAGGTAATTCTAAATCCCTTTATACATTAGTTTCAACACTATTACTAACATAGTGGATTATAAATATAACTCCAGACCACTAATCTGTTTTAAATTTGATTATAGCACAATAATTACTATTGGGGTGAAATCAAGAATAAAAGGTAAAAAAAAACATATATTTAGATAAAATGGGGGCTTAGAAATCCAGCATATTTAAAAAGCTATTGAAAACAAATTTGAAATAGATAGATGCTCAATCTGGGCCTCAGTCTGCTATTTAAAGGAGATAACTCAAAATATTGATTTTCCTACCCACAGGGGAATGTCAACACCTGTAAAGAAAAAGATATTGACTTAAAGCAAATGAGTTAGAAGGCTGCCACATCAAAGGTCTTTCTATGGTTAAGTGAAAACTTGATGAGTGGCTCTTCTCATTATGAAACAGTAGTTTGACTTTATATACTAAAGAGTTATACGATACAGTCTTTTCCAAAGTCAGATATTATTCTTATTGATTCTGTATTAACATTTTCAATCTTCATAATCATACAATGAAATAAATATAATTATTTTCTTCTTTATTGATTGCTTTTTGAGATAAAGACCAATGCTGGCAGCCTTGCTCAAAGCAACCTCAAACTGCGTGGTTCAAGTGACCTCCTGCCTCACCTTCCCAAGTAGTAGCAACCACACAGCCATGATGCCAGGCTAATTTTTCTGTTTTTAGTAGCTAAGGGATCTCACTTTTGTTCAGGCTAGTCTCAATGTCCTGAGCTCAAGGGATCCTCCTGCCTTGGCCTCCCAGAGTGCTAGGATTACAGGCATGAGCTACCATGCCCAGCCTTCTCCTCATTCTAAATAAGGAGAAACAAGAGTCCCTCAAAATGTAAGTAACGTATTGAGATCCATGCAGTAATTAAGTAGTAAAAACAGACTAAACCCATAGAATGTGGCCCCCGATTCTCTCACATTAACTATTTCACTATAAAGGACACACATAGCCCTTTATAAATTCAAATAATGTAGCCTAAGCAATTAACACTTAAATTGGATCAATGATTCAAAAAATCATGATGAATTATTATAATTTATGATAGTAAGGTAGAATAAGGAAGGGAACTGTTGTAGGACAAGAAACCAGAGCTAATTTATGTAATTACTAATGACAGAGCATTAGGAGCCCTTGTTTTTCAGTGTTCATTCTAAACTTACCTGAAGCTTCATTGACTTACAGTATCCTTATTTAAGTATACTATACTTGTTACTACTATAATAAATACGACATGGCACAGAATAAAAAAAGGTATAACAAGACAAAAAATCTTGAAAAGTTTCCAAGTGATCTAGACTTATGTAAGACTTGAGTAAGATATCTAGACACTTTCATTTGAGAGAAAAATATCAGTTATACTGTAACCAAACTAAAAAAGTATACTAACCAAATAATTTTTATAAGCTCATTAAATTGTCATAGTTGAGGTACATACTCAGATATCCATATTTGTGTAATCTGAAACTGCATTTTCAAGAAGGAACGGACTTGTTCAAGATTACACCATGTAGTAAAATCAGGCTGCCAATCAAAGATAACCATGATTTCATTCTATTCACAGTTATATATGAGATTCTTGCTGTAGGTTATACATCAGAGATTGGAGATACAGCACTAAGCTGAATAAAGATGGCCCTTGGGACCCTTATCCATGCATAATACAACGCAAAGACAAGCAACTTTGTATTCTAAACAAAGTGCTTGAAAGGTATGGAAGGAGAATAAAACAAGAGATGGGGCCAAGGAGTTATGGTGGGTGTGAAAATTATTTTATATGACATGCTTAGTACAATTTGTACCAATAGAAAAATCCAAAGAAATCCACTATAGAGTCAATAATCTTAAAACTATTTGGGCAAACTGACTCTACACCACTTTTCTAACTTGAGAAAAAAAAAATAGAAGAAGAAACAGATTTAGAAAGCCTAATTAATCATATTGTTTTGAATGTGGTTAAATCATTACTTGTAGTAAATACATTGTCTGCAAAATGGGTAGAGTTATGTAGTATCTAACTTACAGAGCATGATAGGCCTTTAAGAAGTAATCATAAATCAACAAACCAGCCATTCAAATATGATTTATTATGCTAGTGAGAAAATACAAATGCCTATGCATCCTGAAAACTTCTCAAATTCACAAGAGAACAGACTTATGTTTTTTTAAAATAAGATTATGATTAACACCTATCAAACTACTTTTTAAAAATATAAAAATATTTTTAAAAAAGAACAGGCTCTAAAAATAGTCATATAAAGAGATGCTAGCAATATAAATTAGAATAAATTAATTTTTTTCCAGGAGAAGATGGATAGACAGGTAATAGAGTAGAAATGTTCTTTTTGTGCTAGAAGCTATCTCAGTTTTGACATTTAATTCCAGGACAATTCTGACCCTCATAAAATGGATCAGTATCAGACTTACAGTATTAAGAATATACAAGTGTGGTTTTTATCACAGAAAATAGTGCAGAAAGCGCTCCCAAAACATTACATTGACTATTTTTATTGGAAAGTAGACAGTCATATATTCTGCAGTCAAAATATTCAGCTTTAGAATTCAATTGGCATGCTAGACTTTTTATCAATGGGTGTGTAAATTAAAAAAGCACATTGCAAAACAATTATTTATAGTTGTAAAAGTAATCATGTATTTTGTAATGATATATTATAAATATGTACATCCATATTTATACTATATTTACTGTTTAACTAGTTCAAGCTTTTGATTTATAAAATCACAATTAACTAATAAAAAATAAAATGAGAATAATAAATAACCCCAAAGTTAATAATTTTGATTTCTGGGTGGTAGAATCACGTGTGATTTAAAAAATTTTTATTAATGTCTTCCTTCATATATTATTTTCAACACACATGGTCTTTGCAAGTACCACTTTGCTAGGGCCCTGTTTCAGGTGCTGGGGATGCTGTGGTCAACAAGATGACTGAGGTCTCTCCCCTGAGGAGGCTGTTGTGGACGTGGCCTCTGATTCTTTCATTCTCTAACCATTTCATTAGTCGACAGGTACATGAACTCATTTGTAAGATAATTCCCGTAGGGTTAGTGTGATAGTAACAAACCGAGTAATGGGATAGAGAGTGATTGTCTAGGGAGGAGAAAAGCAAAAGTTCCTATCTATGAGTATGATCTGGGAGTGTCTAAGGAATTTAAAGATGAATGGAGAACAAGATGATGAGAACAAGAGAGACCTGGGAAGAGCAGACAGCTCAAAGCCTTGGGATGAGGACAAACTCTGCCCATCCGAGGGTGGACAGGTGGCCGGAGCAGAACGCAGCCAGTCTGGAAGGGCGGGGAAGTTCGATACCCATCACGAGTCCAAGGATGGATGTTAAATTCTTCTTAAGACTTCTGCGTACTTTGCGTTTTTTTATGCTAGACATATTCTGTATTTTGAAAAATTTAACTGAAACTTATATCTGTGCTATTGAAAAGGGGAAGACTTGCCTAAAGTCAAAATTTTTATGAATACAATGAGAACAGTAGAAAATAAACTTGAAGATGCATCATGGCACCTGGCAATAACTAAAAGATAGTAAATCAGAAAAACTAAACTCTTTAAACTTTCACAAATTAAGTTTTACAGTACTTCCGGACCCCTTTTATGTTTTACTTCAAAATTCCTGTGAATTGCCATGGTCTTCTTTCTGTTGTGATGGCTTGGTCTCATATCACTAATAATTTGGATTACATTTACTGATAATATTTGATCTGATAAAAAAAAAGAGTAGCAATGTAAGTCACCAATTATTACTTAAAGAATTTGTACATTTGGGTGGCGCCTGTGGCTCAAAGGAGTAGGGCACCGGCCCCATACGCCGGAGGTGGTGGATTCAAATCCAGCCCCGGCCAAAAACCACACACACAAAAAAGAATTTATACATTTTAGACACCTCAGTGTATGTGAAATTGTACATGTATGATTTTACGGAAATATCAATCACCGGACATAGGAAATTCAGGGATTAAAAATAAACTTTTCTCTTGGTCTGCTTTGGTATATGAATAACTAAAACCAAAAATTGTAATTATTGCCTAAATGACTTTCTACAAGATAAAATGAGATATTAAAATGGTTTTAAGTTAGAGTTTAATGTTTTTTATATGACCTTGTTATAGAAAACATACTCTGGGATATTAAATGGTTGTCCTATAATGACATAAACATAAATTTAAGATAGCAATGTTAGAGCATATGTAGAGAATAATTTTAATAACTTTGTTTGACAAATGAGATTAAAATATTTGATCTATCTTTTGAAAGCACTCTGTAAGATCCTGTATGTTTTCTTCAACTATAGGCTTATAAATCCTTTCTTCAGTACCTATTATACATAAGAGTAACTGGGGTCTACTGAGTAGTGACACATGCATAAGCAAATGGTATAATTTTTTGAAAACAATGATCTTTATTTACACAATTTTATTTATCAAGATGAGGTGAGATCTGTGTTTGCTTCTTTTATATTTCATTCCTGTTGATTCTCATTCATGCACATTGAGTTGCTACAGTAACCAAAGCCTGGATTTGGCTGCTTCTCTAGTTTTATAAGCCAACTTAAAAGTGTTACTATCTATATATGGTAGCTAATTAATCGTTCTGGCTACTCAGCATCGTCATTTAAATGTGAAAAAACTGGATGGCAAAGTAAAGGGCTGGGAGAGTACATGTATGATTCTGTCCATATTTTCTTGTTAACTCTTCTAAATTTCACTACTAAATTTAATGACATACTTAGGAAATATTTTCTGTTTTAGTGTTGCAAACTGAAGTGCTATTTTTTTTTCCGTTTGGAACAGTGCAAGCAGTTGTATATTTGACAGTTGTCTTTTTTTTTTCTCCTGAATACATTATTACTGAAATAGTAATGTCTAGGGGGTACAGATTGGTTTTCCTGCCTCTCTGATGTAGAAAAAGATGTGAAAGACTCTGAAGCACCTTATCTTCTCCTCGCTCAGGAGTTTCAGGAGACGGCATTGAAGTATGGCCAATTTCCTTTTCTGACGCAGACTCCTGCAGGCCAGAAGCTGGGTCAAAAACTGCTGACCTTTAGTGCAGAATTTCTTCTGGTGATCAGACAGGAAAGGCTTTTGATGGTTGTTCTTTGAGCGAGGAGTCCAGCAAGTCAAAGTCCATGCTGTTTGTGGTATTTGGCATGTGGCATAAGAGATAAACTTAAAAAAAAACTATTTTCTGTAACAAAATTCCCAAGAGACTGTATCTAGTCTGCTTTAATCAACCCAGATTTTGAAACTGAAGTTCTAGAGACAAGCTTTCAGAAAGTCAAATTCTTTGAAAGTTAACACGTATCCTGAAATACTTAACGTTATAGGAGAAATTTGAACTGTATGTCAAGAAAGAGATGAACATATTTTTTGGTTTTGGAAAATATTATCTACAAATGTTAGTTTGGCACACATGCACATTATTTAGGATGGCTATCTAGGCCAATAAGCATTAATAAATGGAAGACATAAAACTGAGGACAATTTAGCCGGAATATGAAAAATTAATAGTGCTAAAAAAATATTGGCTTTATAATTGCTTCCCAGAAGATATTGGAAAAAAAAAAAAAGAAAGAAAAGAAAAACCTCCACTCCCAGGGTCATATAAGAAGGCTGACTTGGACAAAAATGCTTAGAGTGTGGTTTAGGCTAGCTAATAAGTTTTGCCCCTCTCCTATTCCCAAGCACTGTTGATTGCACATAGAATATCACAGTTGCCTTTTTAGGAAGCCCAGGGAAGGGTGAAACTCTTTCAAATCTTTGGAGGAATTGTGTTGTTGCTATTATTATAACATCTCTGGTTGTGAAACTAATGGGAAGAGGCACAGATTACAGAGAGTTAGCAAAAGGAAATAGTCCCCTATTCTATTATTCTCCTTAATTAACTGCTGATTTCCCTCTCCCTACTCACATTAACCCTGCCTGACAGTCCTAGAAATTTAAAGTGTTTATTAGTTCCTGGTCTTCTGTGCACTGTCAGTGGTACATTTTCTTGTCAACAGTTCTTGCCATAAAAAAATAGATCTGCATGTGTCTGTGGCCTGCAGAAAGTTCCTTACTCCTCCTGGGATTCAGTGGTTCTCTTTGTGGCTTACGCTCAGATAAGCTGCAGGAGCTTTGGGGTCTATGGACAAATCATGGTTAAAATAAGAAGGAAGAAATTTAGCTATTCAGAAGAGGCTGAAGTCAGAGGGTGCTAAGCCAGGTGTCTGTCTCTGACAAGCTTTGAGCATAAATGTGGCTGTACACCAGCAATGCAGGCCTCCTGAATAATTCATCACTGGCCTGTGCTCTTCTGAGGCCGTACTCTTATTTATGAACACAGATTATACTGTTATTGATTGCAATCCTCACGGAGGCATTTCATTAACTGGGAGGTTTGTCTGTTTGCATATGCTGTGTTTCCCTGAGAGTATCCTTGTATTTGAACAGAAATTTATATCGGAAGTAAAATTAAAGAGAATTGTCTAACAATTCTGGCTCATTTTGCAATCAGAAAGGGGATTGGAAATGGTTTTCTCCAGATACCCCGATTGTTAGATCGTTTTATTCTATTAATTGGACTGTGATCCATAAGCGTGATGAAAAACACACTAGAAAAGTACACTTCCCAAGAATCTCTCTACCTGCTTTATTTACATCTGCTCTTCCAGATAGATTATCTGAAATTTCAAATAAATTTCCCCATAGCATTTGAATTTCAGAAGCACTTAAAATATCTAACTGACTGGGAAAGTTGTTTGACTATTCACAAGACTAGCTCCTAACCACATTAATTCAAGGTGTGTGAGAATTCAATTGTGCTCAGTGCTGCGTGAATGTTCAGAAGGGAATCCAGAATCTGACCCAGGAAGACAATTGGCACAGTGAGGCTCCTGAGAGCAAGGCAGCCTCATTTAGGGGGACCACGAACAATGCTTGTAGCTGATGATACTACAGGAACTGATTCAACTAAAACGCTACTTTATCTGGTACGTGTAGAAACACAATGGTGGGAATGGTCAGTTATCAAAGCCAGGATGTTGTCTAAAATCATGGTTTTTAATTCATAGACCCTAAAATAAGAACAGCCTTACAGACTATACAAGGTTGGGTTTTTAATCAAAACTGAAATATGAAAATAATCTTCTCCTGCAGGGAAGGCGGCTTATAAAAGTTCTGGAGTATTTGCTGTTGTTGCGTTTTGTCATTGCTGTTGTAGATAATTATTTGCTAGTTTGAAATCTACAAAGCTGAAGAGAAATGAATCACAAGAATTCAGAGGAGTCAGAATTTCCCAGATGGCAGAGACGCTCATCCGAGGAGGCTGCTCAAAATGTCGCTGAGCTGGAGTTCTTTGACAATGGAAGTACTAGGAAACAAATTCATATCAGAAGTTTCTTCATTCATAGTTGCAAAAAAGTCCTTAAAATCCCAGAAACACTGCAAAAAGTAATACAAAATGAACTGGAAAAGACCTCATCCTTAAAAATACATATTTTGCCGACATCATGTAGCTGCTCCTTTATTATGATATTGGTTTTCTTTGCACTGACTGCTGCTTTGTTTTCCATCTCAGGTTCATCTGATTTCTCTAAATAAATTTATTTCTTAGAGTTGGTTACTGAATGAACCTATTCTCTAAAAAGATATGTTGCCATTTGTTAGCCGAAAGCTTATCCACCATTCTCCCCTTTAGGCATTTCTCCAGTAATTTTGAAGCTTTTGATAAAAATGTTTAAATAAATTACAAGTCTAAAATAATTTTTTATTTCCAAAAAGTTTGACTCTCACTTCTGGGCTCAGTCTGGTTTCTCCGATCTTCATTACTTCCTGTGTGAGTGAGGTTCAAGCCGTCACCCCTTTGCTTTTCTTTTTTGTTAAGTTCCATCACATTTCAAGAAAGTTTGTGAAAGGCCAGATGTGCCTACGACATGCCAGATGTGTTGCCACATGATGGCTTCAAATCAAGTTATGCCATTCCTGGCATAAAACATTCAGCAAGAAATTGTTTCTCTTAGCATCAATTCTAACACCCTTACCGTGATTTATATGTCTCATACAGGGAACCCTCCTCTTCTGGTTTGCCCAGAACTGTCCTCATCACCAAAAATACCTGTGTCTCAGGAACACTCCAATCCCAGCCGATTCAGGACGGCTGGCCTCCTTAAATGGTAATCCTTCTAGTTAGAGTTCCTCCCACTCAAATGTCTCCTTTCCTTCTACTCATTTCCAGTTGTATGATCTGGAAGCAATCATCTAATTTTTCTTATTTTCAAATTTTTCATTTGTAGCATAGGAATGATGATAGCATATCTTTTTATGAGTCATTTGAAGATTATGGGCCAGGATCTGGCTATTTATCCATGCGTGGAAATGTTACCTTTCTCATTAGGAGTTTTCTATTGCTTTGGGCTACAGGGAAACTGTTATTTCTTCCTACTGCTGAGAATTAAACTAAAGCAGTATGATTTTAACATGATACATACTCTTTGCCTAAGTCAGACAGTGGTCATAAAATTAGATAATTATAGTAAAAAAACACCACAGAAGACAAGTTCTACTTACTGTATTTCATAAAGAGCGAAGTGGTGACAGAAAACGTTTGCTTTGTATCAGTTCTGGGAAGATCATAGGCTGGGTGGTTTATACAACATAAATTTATTTCTCACAGTTCTAGAGACTGAGGAGTTCAAGATCAAGATGCCAGCATACCTGGTGTCTGGTAAGGGCACCTTTCCTTGTTTATAAGCAGACATTTTTTATTTTATTTTCAAAGGGCAGAGAGAAAGAGATTTTTCCTCTCTTGTATCTTCTTCTGAGGGCAGTAATCTATTCAAGAACGCCCCACCTCGTGACCTAGTTAATATACAAATACCGTCACACTAAGAATTCAGGCTTAGAGAAATAAAGTTTGAGGTGGACCAGCCAGTCCACTGGAGGAGCCATGCTTTAGGGCCTGTCCTAACAAACACTGAACTGAGGGTGAAGAGGCAACACTTCTAACTTCTGCTCTTAGTTTGTGAATATTCAAGCAAACGATCTATGGAACCAAATAGGTGTTTGTTCTGTTCGCTTACTCTGTGTGAAGCAGGATGAGGGAGCGTCGTTTACTCGCTTTGGACCTTAAGTCCGCACTAACAACTCACCTGGGTAATTTATCTCTGAGAAACAATCAATGGGCGAGTGATGCCAATTATGTAAATTTTAAGAGCTTGTATACAGTGTACTGAAGAAAGGCATTTTAACTATGATTATTTTAGAAAAAATGAAAGATTCTGACATTCAGTTACCTTTGTAAGAAGTTTACTTTTCAACTCGCTCCATCTCATTTGGCATCTAAACTCACCACAGATGCTTTATGATTTTCTGTTTTTAATTAATGTCAACCCCCAGGTTGCAGCGAGAGTTGTCTTATTTCCCTGCCAGAGCCCAGACTGAGAGAATTATGCTGGCAATGAAGAAATGATGATGCCCATTAAGGTTTCAAATTCAAATTTCAAACTTCCCAAAAATCTGTGTCTGTTTGTGTGTCAGCATTAAGGCTGCCTTCTGCTAAAGGCCCTTCTGATCACCATATATAGAGATAATATTTTTGTCTAAAACTGACCATATCCATAATTATATTTCTATTACTCTTATGCATTATAAATTCATTAACTCACATGGTAAGTTTTATTTTCCTATCCATTTCCTATCCAGTAGGAGAAATTATTGAGTTACACATGTTTACCTTTTCATAATCTTTTCTGAGTCTCAGAGCCAGCAGAATTTACACATAGTGAAGGACAGTGGTATCATCATATATGTACTTTCTCAGAGAATTTTAGAAAAGTAAACCTTTTTAAGCTACTGGGTGAAAGAGAAGTAATTTTTAAACTTGCCGTTATTACACCTTACCTCTATTCATTTGAATAATATTATTTGAGAGATTAGTATATGTATGTCTTAAAGGCATGGGTGTTTCAAAAATGAATAAAAGAATACCCAGCTGTCAAGAAATTTGCAATTTAATAGAAAAGATTTTTTGAATTACATAAATCCTGATAGTGACAATGGCTTCGGTACGATATATGCCAATTGTTGGGGAAAGGAAGAATGTAAAGAAAGGGAAGACATAGGCACATATTTTGCAGTTAAGATTTATTAATTCCTATATATTTAATAAATGAGTATTTGTTCAGTGTATGTCAGGCATTGATCAAGGCACGCAGGGATACAGTAGATAGCAGAAAAGATAAGCAACTTATTTTATGAAGCAAAAGAAGTAAAGAGATAAAATAGTGTAATGCTATTATTTAACAGATAACATTAAATATCCTGAGAAAAGGGGTTGGCGAGTGACAGGCGGGGTGCAGAGGGGATATATTATATAGGGTAATGTCCTCAGAGGGGCAATATTTGAGCTGAGACCTGAAAGAGGAAATTGGCCAGTTATGTGAGAGTCAGGGATGTGAATATTCCAAGCAAGAAGAAAAGCAGGCCAGATGTTCTGCAGCAGCATAGATTTCCTGGTTGTATTAATATTTGAGTTGGGTTCTAAGATACGGATAGAATTTAGATACTCAAGCAAAAACCAGATGAGATTGATGCTGCTTAAAAATTTTTTTTCCCCGCAAAACAGCCTCATTTTGTCGGTTATTTCACAGTGAGTCAGATGCTTTACTCTCTTTGTAGAGTTCTTAGTCTTCTGTATATTTCCTTTAGAATATCTAACTTCTATCAACAATGAGTAATTCACCAGAATACACAAGAAAAAGAAAGAGACTGCCTCTGGGAGTCAAAGAGAGGATAACTTTTTAAATCTCACCTAATGGAACATATCAGGCATCTAATATAGGCTCCCTTGTTATAAAAAATTCAAGGATATTCGTTTTCCAAGAGATTAACGATTACTACTTGAAATTATAATCTAATTTTTTTTGCTCTACCTCTTCTATTTGGAAATCTTCCCACACTTAAGTAACACTCTAGCCTGTGACACAGTAGTATAAAGGAATCACTAAACCAAAGCCTTACAACAAATTTTGTTTGAGGTCAACTTAGGGAGGGAGGTGGTCCCGAGGAGAGAAGCCTGAAGCCTTTCACTATCTCTAAAAAACCAGAGAAATTCAGAACTGATACCTCAATGACTTGAGCCAGCTGGCCTATCACATTCAGTTCCAGACAGACTTTTAGTTTGCTTCTAAAAAATAAGTGATATAAGTTTAAAAAGATAAGTTATGGAGAAATTGTGGAACATCGGATATGCCTGCATGGAATGCCCAAAATAAAATATTGAAAATGATCTGCACAGAGGAAAACACAACCATAAACCTTTGACAAAAGATACACATTAAAGAATATGATGAACATTAGGTAGAAAAGAAATAATTACAAGATGAAACATCTTAACACAATCTAAGTTTCAAAAACAAGATAATATTTCTTTCTTACCTACCTTAAACTGGTGGTTAATTATCTTAAACATTTAACTGTTTATGTTTCATATGAAGAAGACTTTTTGTCACTTTACATTTGTTTATTTTTATTCTTTTCTTCTCTCACTTTTGTTTTCAATTCCATGCACCAGTTCTTTTTAAATTAGTTGCATAAAACAACATACGCCTTGAGCAAGGTGCCAAAGTATACATGTGTATTCATTTTGTGTCTTTTTAATTCTAAGGTCACAAGGCCAAATGAGACTGGTATTGCTTTTGTCATTCATACAAAATTATTTCCTTTGGCAATTCAGTTATTTCAGGGTGAACTAAATTTTTCATCAGTGCCTATTAGACTGTAAATGCATTATTTTGGCAAATGGTAAACCTCCGGTAACTTCAGAGAAAAGCGTCATAGAAAAAAGGAAACCTCTGGGTAAGCAAAGAGGATAAATATTAGAGAATTTCTAAGTGTATCCATTAAAATGGATATACATTGAAAAAGTTGTTTGATCTATGACTTTCATCAAAACATATGGAAGTATGGAAAGCCCCAAATGTGCCAGGCGTTTCAATTAATACAGAGGTAAACATGACACAGTGTTTACAGGTGAGATGCTTACAATGTAACAAACAGAAAATACACATAAGAATAAAACAAGTTCAGAGTATTGTTATAAATCCATAGTATATTTAGTTAAAAATATTGCAGAAAGGAGAACTAATTCTGTCCGAAAGGAAGTTAAAAAGTGGAAGCTCAAAATGGATCATAAGGTGGTACAGGTGCCCGAGAACAAGTAGAGTTAGGAAAGAGGAAAATATACCCAGAAACCCAGAGGTGAAAAGGAACGCAGGTCCAGCAGGAGCGATTACAGCCAGCTGAGAAAGCTTCCAGAACACTGCACGGAGGCTGGGGCGGTGGTCAGGAGAGAATGAGCACTACTTCCACAATAAGAGGCATCACCTTTACACATTTTAGAAAGAAACATTGCTTCCTTGTGGTCTAGGAATTAAAAAATGAAAATTTATCATCTTCCACATTCTTAATTGAGTACAATTTTGAGAGATATTTTCCCAAAGAAAGCGAATTTAAAAGTAGCATGACTGATGAGTGTACCTTCACATTGATCCAGGGGAGGCTTTGTTCTTTTTTTTTGCGCTGTTTTGTTTAAAGAATGTAAGGACAAGACAACATGCCTCTGAACAGAGCTGATGTTCCTTCCTTTTCACGAGGGCCTCAATCATTTTAAGGCTGCAGACATCCTCTTGAGATGTTTAGGCCTGTTATGTCTAAGGGAATTTGATTTAATCAGAGATTTAGAAATACTCACTTATCTACCAAAAATATACTGATTTTCACTGTTTACTATTGTCGTAGCAAAATTGAAGAAATGTTCACAGATTTAGGTGAGAAAAATATGTTGTTCACAATTTTTTACTCACTTATCTACCAAAAATATACTGATTTTCACAATTTACTATTGTCGTAGCAAAATTGAAGAAATGTTCACAGATTTAGGTGAGAAAAATATGTTGTTCACAATTTTTTCTTCACCAATAAGGTGAAATCAGGAGTTTAGCAATGTCATGCTTTTAACTCTGAAAGGTACAGACAGGCCTTAGGCTCAAGTGGATTCCTGGAACCAGTAGATTTCATAAATTTGGACTAAATTGTACCAGTCATGGAGTGCTGCCAAATTCTAATTCATTAGTTCAGTGTTTGGCAGGGTTCCGTTTCCTATCAACAGTAAAACATACAGGTTTCTACTGGGAGTATGGAATGTACTCACTTCCATAAGGCAGCTGATGCTTTTATTTAATATAAAATTTATACTTCTTAGTACCAACATGACACAGAAAGGTCTTATAAGTTCTTTAGTTCTAAGAAGATAAAATTGGGGGGGGGGGGAATTTGTAAAATATTCTTTGACTTGGGATGAGTATTTTAAGTGGTGATAAATCCTTAAGAGACTATTATTTCATTCATAGAGTATTGCAATAACAGCAACAAAATAACTCTCCATAGTCAAAATGGTGATCCAAGACCCCCATGAGCATCTGAACTTTGGTGTAATTGGGTGGAGGTGTTCCCTGCCACCCTCCTACGGCTGGTACTTCCCGTGGCTCGTACATACCAGGCCTCTAAACCATACAGTCTGAGCATAATTACATTTTTCTCCTTCTGATTATTATATGCCTCAGTTGTGATCAATCAAAGAGATAATTTTTTTCTTCACCTAAGTATTACATAGAATCTTTGCCAGCTTGTAGAGGGGAAGTATTCCCAATTGTTAGTTACTATATGAAATGAGGCGGTCCCACCCTAGGGGCCATCGGCTCCGTTACCATTCTGAATGCCCATTTCTCAAACACAAACAATCAAAAAAGTTCAAGCTATCGGTTTAACACTAGAACCCAATTCTGCTTCTTTTTGTATCTCAGACACAGACATACACAGCCAGAGACCCACGAAGAGAAATAGCAAAGGAAGTAGGAAATAGGCCAATTTCTTTTAGTACATTAAATGTTAATTTCCCTAAAGGGGAAGAAATGAGGGAAGAAGAAGAGATTCATTCTCCACTTATGAGAAGTTTGACTTTGGAGCAGAACAAGCACAATAAAATGTTCTTATCTCAAGAACGTACAGAGACAGTTACCCACAAATGTCACAAACACAAAACAAAACAACACAGTAGCAGTAAGTATTTGTGGAAGGAACAGAATGACCACAGAGATACTCAAGAAGAAAAAGATCCTTCCAGTGGAATCGAATAGATAAGGGTAAAAGGAAAGACAATATAAAGTGGAAGTCGCTTATGGCTGATGTTGAATCCAGTTTTACCAGAGATTACGTTTTATTTAGTCAGTGGACAGTAGGACGTAATTGTAAGGTCTTGGATAAGGGAGAATCACAATTAAAGTTGGTTAAGTAGGAGGTTCAATCTAGTTGTGGCATGTACGTTGGATTGAAGGGAATTAACTACTAAAATTAACTACTAACTCTGCTTGTAGGTAGTAGTGCAGAGGAAAAATACAGTATTCTTGGAGTTCTATTAGGTTAGCGAACACCACTAAATATTCGAAAATGAGTACTAGTCACTCTGTTTTGCAGTGATTTTATTTGTATGTTAAAAGTAGTATGTATTAGATGTGAAAATTTCTCTGTTTATTAATTTTTTCTTGTATTTCCAATTATTTGGGGGGGGGAAATATGTTTTAGTACATAGTTTGCTTTTGTATAGTTAAAGTTGGAGTTGTAGGTGTGTCCTACACCTGGAAATTGTGCTATTTACACATGCCAAACTTGTGGTAAGTGGAGAATGTACTCGTTGGGTGGGAATTTACCTATTTCTTTCTCCCACTCCTCTCCACTTGAATTTCATTTAATTTTGCTTCCATATGAGCATATAGGTGTTAATCAATTAGTTTCAATTTAGTATTCAGTTACATGCAGTGTTTGTTTTTCCATTTTTATGATACTTCACTTAGAAGAATTGTCTCTAATTCCATCGAAGTTATTACAAAAGATACTAGATTGCCATTATTTTTATGACTGAAAATATTCCATGCTGTATATATACCACAATTTATTAATCCATTTATGAATCAAAGGGCACTTGGGTTGTTTTCACATCTTGATCATTCTGAATTATGCTGTTATAAACATTCAAATGCAAGTGTCTTTATGATAAAATGCCTTTGTTTCCTTTGGCTAAATCCCTTTAGCGGATTGCACAATGGTAGGTCTACTTTTAGTTACTTGAGGAATCTCTATACTACTTTACATAAAGGTTGTAGTATTTTGCAGTCCCACCAATAGTGTATAAGTGTTCTTTTTTTCTCCACAGCCATGCCAGCATCTGTTACTTTGGGCCTTTATGAAGTAAGCCATTTTTGCAAGGATTGTGGTTTTAATTTGCATTTACCTAACATTAGAGATAATGAGTATATTTTTGTGTATTTGTTGGCCATTCATCTAACTTCATAAGAAAAGTTTCTGTTCATGTCTCTTGCCCAATTTTTAATGTGGTTGCTTGATCTTTTCTTGTTGATTTGCTTGAGTTCCTCATAAATTCTGGTTATCAGACCTTTGTTGGAAGTGTAACCATGCAAATATCTTTTCCATTCTCTATGTTGTCTGTTTGCTTTGTTGATTGTGTCCTTGGCTGCGCAGAAACTTTTTAACTTGATCAGATCCCATTTATTTATTTTTGTTGTTGATGCAATTCCCATTGAGGTCTTCTTCCTAAATTCTTTCCCTTGGCTGTTACCTTTAAGGGGTTTCCCAAACAATCTTTCTTTCAGGATTTTGATAGTTTAATGACTTAGGTTTAAATCTTCTATCCATTATGAGTTAATTTTTGTGAGTGGTGAGAGTTGCAGGTTCTGTTTTAGTCTTTTACATTTGGCTATCCAGTTCTCCCAGCACCATTTATTGAATAGAGATTCTTTTCCTCAGTTTATGCCTTTCTTTGCTTTGTCAAAATTATATGGCAGAATGAGGATAGTTTCATCTCTAGATTCTCTGTGGTGTTCCAAAGATCTATGTGTTTATTTTTGTGCAGATACTATGTTGTTTTGATCACCATAGCTTTGTAGTATAGCCTGAAGTCTGGTAATGGGATGCCTCCAAAAATGTTATTTTGTAGGATGCATTGGCAATTCAGGGCATTTTCTAATTTTGTATGAAATATGAAATGATTTTTTTCAAGATATGCCATATATGACACGGGTATTTTGATGTGGATTGCGTTGACTCCGTAAATTACTTTGGATAGTATAAATGTTTTTTATAACAACATTTTCACAAGGTTGATTCTGCCAACCCATGAACATGATTTGTTTTTCCATCTGTTAACATCCTTAGCATTTTCTTTTCTCAGTGAAAAGTAGTTCTCTATGTAGAGATATCTCTCCTTCTTGGTTAAATATATTCCAAAGTATTTCAATTTGTTTGATGCTACTGTGAAGGGTATTCTGTTTTTGATTTGATTCTCAGCTTGACTCTTGTTTGTGTAAATGAAAGCAACTGATTTGTGTATGTTGATATTATAACTTGAGATGTTGTGGTATGTATTTGTTATTTCCAAGAATCTCCTGGTTGAGTCCATAGGGCTTTTGAGCCATATGAGATCATATTGTCTGCAACAACCGATAATGTGACCTCTTCTATCCCCATTAGGATACTTGGCATATGTTCTTATGTCTAAATTGCCCTGGCTAGGACTTCCAACAGTCCTCTGGTTCTAATTGTAAGCAGGGATGGTTTTAATTTTTCTTCATTATATATATATTAGCTATGGGTATGTTGGAAATACCTTCTATCAACTTTAGGAATGTCCTGTCTATGCTAATTTTGTAAGTGTTTTTATCAAAAAAAAGATGCTGAATTTTGTCAAATCTTTTTTTTTGCATCTATTTTGAGGATCATATAGCCTTTGTTTTTACTTCTTTTTATGTGGTGAATTTGCAGATATTGAACCAGGCTTACATCCCCCAGAATGAAGCCTACCTAGTTGTGATAAGGGTAATTTTTTTAATGTGCAACCAGATTCTGTTTGTTAAGATTTTATTGATTATTTTTGTGTCTATATTCTTTAAATACATTAGTCTGTAGTTTTCTTTTTTTGTTATTGTTGTTGTGTACTTTTCTGACTTTCAAATCAGGGTGATATTTACATTTTAGAAATAGTTGGGAGGATTCCTTCCTTCTCAATGTTATGGAATAGATTCTGCAATAGAGGCATAGCTCTTTGTTGAAGTGTTGGTACAATTCTGATGTGAAACTGTCTGGTCCAAGACTTTTTTTGTTGGAAGATATTTTATTGTTGCTTCAATTTTGGTACTTGATATCAGTGAGTTCATAAGCTCTGTTTCTTCCTGGTTGAGTCTAGGAAGGTAACATGATCCCAGGAATTTTGACGTTGCTGGGCATAGAGATTTTTATAGTATTCAGTTATGGTGCATTGTATCTTGATGGCATCTGCTGTTAGTTTCCCTTTTTTGTTTTTTGGTTTGACTTATTAGAGACCTTACTTTTTATTTCTGGTTAATCTTGCCAACGGCTTGTCAATTTTTTTTTTCATTGTTGGGGAATCATTGAGGGTACAATAACCCAGGTTATAAGGCTTGTGTTTGCTGGGTGAAGTCCCTCTATTAATAGTATCCTGCCCCCAAGAGGTGTGTTACACACTGTAGCCCACACGCCCCTCCATCTTTCCCTCTATCCTCTCCTTCATCCTCCCCCCTACCAAGTACTAGCATCAATTGTCCTTATATCAGAATTGAGTATATTGGGTTCTTGTTTCTCCATTCTTGTGATGTTTTACTAAGAAGACTATTTCAACTGCATTCAAATGAATACAAAAGATGTAAAGTTACCATTCTTTTTAGTAGCTGCATAGTATTCTGTGGTTTACATATATCACACCTTGTTCCTCCAATCCTCTATTGGTGGGCATTTAGGCTGTTTCCACATTTTGGCAACTGTACATTGAGCAGTAATAAACAGTTTAGTGTAAATGTCCTTATAATAAAATGATTTTTTTTTTCTTCTGAGTACATGCCCAGTAATGGGATTGTAGGATCAAGTGAGAGGTCTAGTTTGAGTTCTTTGAACATTCTCTATACTTCCTTCCAACAGGGTTGTCTTAAGTTTGCATTCCCACCATCATGTAAAGAGCTCCCTTCTCTCCACAACCATGCCAGCATCTGCAGCTTTGAGTTTTTGTGATGTGGACCATTCTCATTGAGGTTAGGTCATATCTCAGGGTGGTTTTGATTTGCATTTCTCTGATAATTAGTGATGATTAATATTTTTTCATATGTTTGTTAGACATTTCTCTGTGTTCTTTAGAGAAGTTTATATTCATCTCTCTTTGCATTGATATAGGAGATTGTTAGCTTTTTGTTGTTGTTAGCTGTTTTTTTTTTAATTTTCTGTAGATTCTAGTTATCGAGTTTTTGTCTGATTCAAACAACCAACTTTTTGCTTCGTTAATCTTCTGTGTGGTTCTTTTATTCTCAATTTCATTTAGTTCTGATCTTACCTTGGTTATTTCTTTTCTTCTTCTTGGTTTGGGATTGGTTTGTTCTTCCTTTTCCACTTCCTTGAGATGGTTCATTAGACTGTTGATTCATGATCTTCCTGATTTCTGGATGTGGGCATTTAAGGCAATGAGTTTCCCCCTCAGTACTACCTTTGCAGTATCCCACAGGTTTTGATAGCTTGTGGCCTTATTATCATTTAGTTAAAGAAATTATTAATTTCCATCATTTTCTCCTCTTTGATACAAATATATTTTAGCATTAAGTTGTTTACTTTTTAGGATCTTGTGTAGGGATGAGTGTTTCTGTTGGAATTGATTTATAATTTTATTTTATTGTGACCTGTGATGATACATGGTATAATTTCAATTTTTCAAAATGTATTGAAACTTATTTTGTGGCCTGGAATATTCTCAATCTTGGAGAATGATCTATGAGCTGATGAGATGAACATCTATGCAGTTGTATTGGGGTGGAATGTTCTGTAAATGTCTATGAGGCACAATTGTTCTGGAGTCATTCTATTTATATATTGTTGTCCTCAGTCCTAGATATAATTATAGGCACTTACTTTTGATGTGCTGTGTTTAAGAATCACATGGTTTAAAATATTTTTTATTTGAGCAAAAACAATGGTATAAGTGGGGTAACACAATGGGGCCACTGAAATGAGCATAAAAGCTGATTATTACATTTCTGATTAACATTTTTCCATAATATCATAGTTTTCCATCCTTTTTGGTGGCAATACGTTAAAAATGTGGCTTTAAATTGTTACAATCTTTATTCATACTGAGTTTTTTTTCTAACTTGTGTGGAAAGTAATGCCTTGGGCTTTTTTTTAAATTAAAATGCAAGTTATGTTTTATCATTAAAATTCAGATGGCAAATATTTCTGCCTATGTTTGACCTGTAAAGATTTACTTTTGAAGTTTTGGTTTTAAAAGTGAATATCAGATTCTTCTGTAAATAAGAAGTACTGTTAAACTTGAGTCTTATTTTCCTTGAAAAATGAGAAATTTAAGAATACTATATAGGCTGTTTATAAAAGATTAAACATGCTAATTTCTGTAAAAGTATTCAACTAAAAGCAGAGTCCTTAAACGCCAACACTATAAAAATGTATTTTTATTACTACTGCCATTACCTGGTTTTAAAGTTAATAATCTTAAATTATGCTATAGAAAGAAAAATCTTTTAAAGTAATTTGTCTTCATAGAAGTAGAAATCGCAATTCCTTTGTGATCTTAGGGTAACAAGTAATCATAAAAAAACAAATAAAAATTCATGAACATTCTATAGTAGAATTTATAGTTTAGTTGTCTCTTTAACATTACTTTGTTTTGCATGAAAGTGGATGTTTTCTTCAGATTTGTTTTTTTTTCCTTTCCTATAAATACAACAATAACGATAATTACCTTAATGAATATTTATCAAGTCTTAATAATGTGTTGAACACTAAAATAAGATATCTCATTGAATTCTCATTTTACCTGTGAAATAGGTACCATGATTGTAAATATTTCATACATTAAAAATGAGACTTAGAAATATTAAAAATATTCATATCCAACATTGTGTGTCTGGGAGGTGAAGCCAAATTTCAGTTCAAGCAGTCAACCACAGTTTCCTGTGTCATTGCCACATTATTCTGGCTGTTTTCACACCAATAGGATGGTTTTTAAGATTCATAAATTTTAGAAGAACTGGTTTCTGTCTTAGCATTTTTTTCATGCAATTATTCATCTCAATATACCTTTAAGAGGCTGTCAATAGTGTTGGCACAGAGTTGGCCAGTAAATATATTTGAAGGACAATTGGTGCCACATATTCATTTAGAGCAGGGCTTGAGAGCTAATGTTCAATCATGGAGGACAAAAGGATAAAAACGCCCTTACATTTTGTCCCAGGGACTCCTTATTTGCCTTACCATAGTTGCAGCGCAGTATCTGATGCTCAAAGTTCACTTTATTGAACGTTGGCATTCTTGAGGAGAATTGACAGGGTTATGTCATAGTTTTACGTCATAGGGATAAAAAACACGGTATAATACATTTTTTTTTAAATCAAGGCAACTTTCTTGTTTATTACATTCATTCTGGGACTGTTTTCAGTGACTGTGTTTTTTGCAACTAGTAATGTAGATCTAAACCTTAAAGAACATGAAACCTCTAGGCCTTGAAAAGCTTCTTCTCGGCTTTCAATGGTAAATAAAAAATGTCTTCAAAACGTGTGAAGAATGTAGGGAAGAACTTCAAAGGACATGGAAGAAAAAATGACTGAAGTAAAAAATGCTAAGTTTTAAATTTAAATGAATATGTTGATTGATTCAGAAAAGTGGTAATTTTAAAAAGAATGTTGGCTTCGTTTGCCTTAATCATTTCATTTAAAATTAAAACTTGCACGGGTGTTCCAAATGCTGGTTATTGCATATAACAAGAAACAACATAATTACTTTTTCTTTCTTATTTTTTTCTTTCCTGTGATTCATTGCACATGTGCATGTTTCTGTTACCTTGGAGAGAAACCAGTGTATATCAGCTGTAAAAATCTGACGAATATAAGTATTCCTATAATTGGTCCCTAACTGTCTGGGGAGAGCTGCTTCCCACACAAAAATAAGTGGTCTTGAACAAATCTTATTCTGTAGTATGTTTCCTTCAAATCACAAAGGGGAAGAAAAATACAAATTCTAATTAATGTAATTTTGCAAGGAAAAAAAAAAGGACATGGAAGGTATCCTTAACATCTTTGATATGCTTATAAATTCTCAAAGCCACTGAGACTCAGTGAATTCTGAGGACTTAAAGTATGTTAAAAAGATAGACCCGTATTTAAATGCTGATCTCAACCTTTCACTGGGGACCACTAAAAAGCCTTTCAGAAGAAAAGACCGGGATCAGCAAAACATGAAATCATTAAAGCAGCAGACTTTCTAGGTCTGCTTTATTTTATACTTTTGAAAGGACATTTGTTTAAGGATATGATGGTTTTATCCTGCATGTAAAGCAAACTCATTTACCAGGGTAGGGGGTGGGAGGAAAGGAAAGATGGAATGCTTTGACCGTGAGGTCACAGGCCAAAAACAAAAAGGGAACTGGCCCTGGGCCCAGCTATTTTTTAGGAATTCATCTATAAAGGCATTCTTTTAATATCCAATGAAGGAAAATATGACCAGTAAACATTGTAAATGTGTCCGCAAAATAATTTTGGCAATTGAAAAGTTGGTAGTTACAGGACAGTCCCTGAATTACTCAATCTCAGTTATTATTCCTTTTGGTTTAGCAATAAATAACTGGATAGGACCCCGTTTTCAAGCCTACTCACACAGCTGTGACTATTAGCCAAAGAGGTCATTTTAATGTAAGGTAAACATAGACTTTCTCCAGGGATGGCAAGTTGCCTGAAGAGGAGAGCCAAAGACTGGGCCCTCACTCTTTGGCTGTAACCTAACAGCATGTTATTACTATTTTATATTTGTGCTGTGCACCTCCTCTCCTGCTTCCTCCCACTGCACTTCCTTCTCTGGTATTGAAGAATACCATACGTAGGGATGAACAACGGCAAAAACAGGCCATTTTATTTTGTTCAAGAAGAATCTCTCTTTTCATTTTCAAAAAATGGAAGTCTGATACAAAGTTTAAACATCCTAGCGTCTTATGTTCATCTGTTGATAATAAAATAAAAGAATGAATGAAAAAGAATGTTAAGCCTAAAAGCAATGGTTCAGGAAGCCTTTTCAGATGAACTGTAATACTTGGAGATTAAAAAAAAAAATGCTGTAGGCGAAATGAGAGGAGCAGAGAAACGGTCCATTAGAGCATCTTTCCTACATTGTTTATCTACTTTGTATGTACAAAAATGCTTCTACTTGCCTCTGGGCACCTATATAACAAAATTCAAAACCATACATGAATAACTAAACTTAAAAAGAAAGCCAGAATTCTCGGATTCACAGTTGTTTCTTGATCAACCAGAATCTCACTTTCTATGAGAAAAGAGAGCAGGGATGTGTGTGTGTGTGTGTGTGTAGGGGGCCTAGCTCAATATTTATATTTCTCTATAAAAATATTCAGAAAAAAACTGCTCTTAAGTGGAAGTTTGTTTTGACTGAAGTAGGGTTTTCTGGCAGAGTACTTTTAATAAAAGAGAAAGAAGTTGCCAGTTATCCACAAGCATTGAAAGCATTTCAGAATTGGAACCCCTTCAGAAGTCCTTAATGTAACCACTGCCGCTTCTAAATGTGAATATTCTCAAAGATTCCTGGAAGGATCTATTTCAGACCAGGTCATTTGTCGGTTTCTGATGCCTCATGCATATTTCTTGGGCAATTTCCAAAATTTACTGAACAGATGATTTTTCAAGATATTCATTGACACAAATAATGGCAGAAAGCCTGAATTAAGATGTCCATCAGAATAAACCAAAGACAGTCATTCTGTTTTGTTTGTTTGGTTCTTTTTATATTTTAGAAATTAGGCTTCAAAATTATGTCAATAAATTTCATTTAGAGGAGCAAATATATGACACGTGTGATATGCTTCATTGTATAAATCATATATTAACGTATTAAATTTATGTGTTTTATAGTATCCCAATTTGTAAATTAAGTTATGCTGAGCATGAAGCTTCATTACCTAAAATCTTAGCAAATGCTTTATTAAATGCAGGGATTTCTGCTGATCTTATTCAATATCAAATGTTACAGAGAGACTATTTAGCATGAATTTCCTGGATATATTTGAAGACATTTCAATGTCATTTTATGTTGACTGAAATGAAACGTGTACTATTTCCTCAATCACCTGCCTAAAACATTCAGCAAAAAGAGACCTATTAAATCTGAAGATTAAAGGCAACCCATCTTTATAGCAGACAAAATTAATTCTTAAACTTATTGCCTTGCAAGTTAAGAGAAAAGGACTTTCTGATTATAGATATTAAACCCTATAATGTCATCTTTCAAAAGCAAGTGTTAATATAAAATCCTTATAAAATATGATTTGGGTATCATTTTATTGACAGATATAGCATCTCTTCTGAAGTTTAAAGAATGTCATTGAAATGACTTTCTAAACACTTTAGGAAGACTCTTCATTCATTATACTGGTATCATTTATATCCTATAAAAAATAGTACAGTAACTACATCCAGCAGTAATTTGCCTTTTGAAATGGACTGGTTTGCATTAATGCCTTCCTTAGTCTTTATCCATAAAAGATTCCAGTTACTTTTTTTCTGAATTTGAAATCATACATCTGAACCTACGACTGATGCTTCAAAAGATGTTTTTGACATAGTCTACTGTATATATACTTTATACTCTAAGGCCTATGCAATAAACTGTAAGAAGAGGATCATAATAATAGGGTAAGATATGCTTTCCTATTATTCATGAATAGTCTATTCTTATTAAGAAATCATATTTTGTCTTCATTAAGACTCTTGAGCAGCTGTGCTACGATGTAAGGTACACAAAATCCCTCAGCATTCCTATCACGTATGAGAAAGAAAGAATAAAAAAAAAGCTGGCAAGGTAAAAATTAATTCAGAACACTTGGAAGAAACCTAAGAATCTTAATAGAGAGGTGCTCCGTTTACAAACATTTTGTTCAGACTAAATCATGATTACTTGAGGAATCCTACTTCTTTGGTATTTGGTACTAATATTGAGATATTTGTCCAAAGGCAGCCTTTGATGTCATCAACATACACATGTATTGAGATAGATTTGCCTCTTTTTTTTTGTCATCATCATTGCATTGTATGATGGTGTATAACAGATTTTACCTTTAAATCCAGTTAGGGAGAAAATGGATGTATGATTTAAGAAAACTTTCTCTCCCCTATTATATTTATGTCAATCACCAAAAATGATAGAGAATTTGAAATCTATGAATACCCCTACCTCCTAATTCAATCCACGGAGGTACTTGTAAAACAGGATAATTAATGTGATTTAGTATCAACAGGAAATTTTTGTAGAAATTGGAGGGTCAAAATGACCAGTAGGATTTAAATCATTGACAAACACGTAATGTTTTAATTCAAAAGAATATGAGTGCCAATACAACACTTCCCACTTTATACCTTTCTATGTCAATGAAGAAAATATGTAGTGAATTAGAGAACACTTGTATATCTTCCTGGTGTGTTCTGCTCCCTACTGTATACCGTGCTAACCTTTTATTAGCAGCTTTAAAAGGTAAGTGGAATAAATTATCAGGAACATTGGATCTGATATACAAACATATTCTTTGGACACACTGTTAGCATTCT
This sequence comes from Arctocebus calabarensis, assembly GCA_963573935.1. Classification (NCBI taxonomy): domain Eukaryota; kingdom Metazoa; phylum Chordata; class Mammalia; order Primates; family Lorisidae; genus Arctocebus; species Arctocebus calabarensis. Next base: position 39,823 of record CAUYON010088181.1, read on the forward strand.
TCAGTAGTGAGTGAAAATAATTGGTGATACATGGATTTAAGATCTTTGACATTTTTACTCGTCCAGCGTCCATTTGGGATACAACAAGTGTCTCATCTTTTACACATATAATACATGTACTTGTCCCAAGAACTATAGATATTTCCCAGTATAAATATTTTATGACTTTCACTAATTAACCAAGGTGGTTCGAATTAATTAATAGATGTTTGTTCTTTATTTGGACTGTATTTTTGTTAGTAACAACAACAACAATAATAAGATATTACTGACAGCTGGGCTGTTCTTACAGGATCACTACCAATTATTATGAAAAACAAAAATGGAAAACAAGATTATTGCTCCTAAGAGACAGTTATCACAGATTTTACAAACCTGTAGCACCTTCTTCTTCTTCTGTTTTAAAGCATTTTCTTCCCTAAATTGTTCCCTGACAAATAAGCCCACTAACATTAAAGCAAATTAAAAATCTCTTTTGGAAATTATGTGGCAACATCATGAAAGAGCATTTTTGTTCTAAAGGATTCTATTTGCATTTCCTCTTTGTACATTTCAATGTTAGAAAGTTCTTCAAATGCACCTGTTTTTGTCCATTTTTACAAGAAAAGATTTCCTCCACGATAGTTTGGTCCTCCAGGGAGTTATAGGTCCTCAGTCCTCCAGGAAAGAAATAGGAAATATGTTTCCTGGCAGTGTTTATTCTCAAAAAATGTGTAAGTACTTAACATTCATGACTCCCCTGGTTGTCTGTGGGGATGCCCTTCTTCAATTTCCCTTTTCATAGTCTACCTAATGCATACAACTGCCGGGAGAACTTTAAATGAGATGGAATTTAGCACAGGGCTGTAGATGGAGCCTCGTGTTGCTGAAGAGACTACATATGCATGGAGAGTCTCCCCTTCTCACTCACTTGCCCAGAGTGTGGTCTGTGCTGTGGCCATGAGCATCCCCTTCCTTTTCACAGAGTTCTCCTACTTTTTACTACAGACATATTTTCTTGCTAGACCACTTTGGAGAAAATTATTTGGGATGGCTGAATGTTACCACCCAGTTTATGGAAAAAAGCAAATGAAAGAAGAGATGAGTAACCTGGCACATGAGCCATATGGTATTTATCTGCATTCTGAAATCAGTGTGGCCAGGACCATTTTCTGAGCACGTAGCGGCAGAATACTGCACAGAACACGAAACTTAACCACAAGGTTACTTAACTATAAACCGTCAGCTCCTTGAGATTAAATCCTTTTCCACCTTGTAGGATTGTAATGAAGCTCAGTTTAGGACACTTATAGGAAAATAGAAACAGTAAAATTAAATAAAAATAAGTTATTGAAACAATAATAATAGCCATATTGCTGTTCAAGATACTGGTGATGTATTTGATGAAACAATCATATTGCTATATTTAATGTATATTTTAAGGGAAATCAAGATAATTCTTCAATGCTTGCTTTATCTTCTCATTTGCTTTCAAAAAATTTATCAGTTTCATTTCTAAGTTTTTCAAGGGTTTCCATTTCAGAAACCAAACTGTGATATCCCTAGAATGTACTCAGATTCATTTATTCTTTAAATATTTTAATTCTACCATACTTAATACTCCTGTGCACAGTCAGAGGTTATCTTTGTTCATGATGTAGCATTTTTCTGAGCACATACTTGAGACAAACACTTGCAATTGCCAGAGGGAGGTAGTGAATTAAGGTGTTGCTTTTATCTTCATTTGAAGTTCAAACATCAGGTATGTATGAACCTGGACCATTGAAAGTGTGGTTGATTTAAAAGACACAAAATTAAAGTGAATTTACAGGCTATGATTATTAAAATACCAGTTTTTGATATAGAATCAGTTTGAGCCCTTTTTCCTAGGTCCTTGATGTACAGCAATTTTATTTTTACATTGATTCAATAATATCTTCACTGAGATAATTAATAGTAATAAATGCAACCAGGTAAAATTCTATTAAAATGTACAAATTTACTAGATCGTGCAAAAGTATAATTCTGTTGGATTTTCTTAAAACTTCTAGTATCAGAACAATGGGGGTGAAAAACAGATTAATCATGAACATTCTGGATGCTACTGAATGAACATGTTTTAATATTTAGTATTTTCCTAGGGTGTCATGTCAGGAAAATTGTTAGTTCTTTTGAACTAACAGTCACCAATACCACCCCAAAGTATATAGAGGTGGTTGTCCCTAATCGCTTCATATAAACTTTCAAATTCTATATTTATAAGTGATGCAGAAGCAAGTCTTACAGCTCCTGAAAGTACTGACACTTTGAAAATGAAGAATTACTAGGGCCCAGAATGAACTCCATATGATGTTGCTGGGAAATAATGAGTGATAAGTTGATAAAGTTGGAACATCTTAGCTGAGACTTGGGATCGTGGTTACATGATCCAGTATTGTTCATGTTATAAACTTTAAAAATATTGATCACTCATAAAACTCACCCACCATTCTTACCCAATATACGCCCATCATCTCTCTTAATTTGTGTCTAATTAAGGTTTTGTGAAATTCTAAACTAAATAAAGTCACTCTAAATTATGTTTCCTTAGGACTGAACTCTCACTATTAATCACATATTTTTCTTTTCTTTTCTCCTTCCTAGGGATCTAGTTCCTTATCTCGTTTTATGAACAAAGCTACTCTGAAAAGATACTTTCCAATAATATGTAAATAGCGAAATAGTGAATGTCACAAACAAATGAAGGAAAAAATGCAAAACAAAGAAAAATTAGGATGGTGACTCAGGAAAAGATGTGTCCCCCAAAGGGCAGTGCAGATATACAATGTTCACATCATGCTTGCCTTGAAGCTTTCCTTCCAATGGCCACACCCAGGAGAGAAATGTCCTAGCAGGATCTGTAATGTCCAGAGCATACTTTTATCAAAATGCACTAACTTTTTCTTATTCTAAGAAAGGGAAAACATTTCACCTGATGGAAAAATAAACAAATCAATGGTAAAGGCACAGTAGGATTCCCTGGGCTGGGGGGTGGGGGAGATCTAAAGTACCAGTTATAGGCCCCACCCTAGATAATTAAATCAGAACCCTTGTGGGTGGAAACCAAGAATTATTATGTTTTTAAAAGCATGTAAAAGGTAATTTTGAAGTGTATCAGGTTTGAGAATACCTGACCTGCTCCACACCTCCAGGAAAGAGAACTGATTTCTTGACTTAGATCAGCTAAATAGCATGTGCTTGCCATTATTATTTTCCTGGGTTTTCTGAGTTCTGTGTCAAAGAGTTTGAATTAGTTACTTTAAAGGGTATTTCAAGTTTGCAATATTTTCCTCTTTATTTTGCCACCAGTAGACTTGCTTTTATCTTAGCTCTAATAGCTTTTGTGCTGTACATTTTCGAGTAAAAGCAATGTGGATTGCAGCCCGCCCGTGGTCATCATAATTAATGGTCAATTCTGGCAATGCAAGCCAGACACTTTGTACAACTAAATTCTGAACCCCAGGAGGTGCATTTAGTCTTTCAGACAATAATTGACTGAAAGTGTTCTTGTCATAAATCAGTCGCCATTGATGTCAGCAAACATGTTCCTTCATGATTTAACCCTTCCTTAAACTCTAAGAATATTGTTATTTTAACAAACAAGACAATGGGGAGTTATTAGAAAATAACATTTCCAAAAGGAGAAGGGAAGTAAGCTGATGGAATTATCCTCACAAAAGGTATATTTCAGAGAAGCAAAAACAAAAAACTTCAATATTGGCACGAAAATAGTTCTAAACCCCCAAAAGACAACTTGAAACTAATTTAATTGGTCCTTTAAGTGTTTAATATTTGTGACAAAATATAGTTGATGAGAACAGTTCAGGAGTTCATGGAGTGGAATTACCTTATTTCAAAGGTTCCTATGCAGAGTGAGATGGTGAGGCAAAGCAGATGTTGGGCTGTGGTGCACCCTGAACTTGCCACAGCGATTGCTTCTCAACTGGACTGGGGAACCAGATGTACAAGGCATACACTGTGAGAGGCAGAAGCACTGGATTATCAGGACACTTCTAAATTTAACCTAACAGTAATATGTTTGGGATACGTTCAAATCCTTGGTAACAGGGAGTATTAATAGCCACTGCAAACTCAAGAAATAGAAGCTTGTGTAAGTCTTGTATGGTTTTGTTTGATGCACAAAGGCTTGGCAGAAAAAGGAGAAGTCAGAGAATTTTGTACGATCACTGTGTTAGTTTCATTGGAAACTTCTGAGCTGGAATCAAATGGAGAATTCCCTGTGATTGCCGTATCCAACTGTGCGGAATCTCTGAGCGATTAAGACTTGTTAATCGCGGTGAAGAGTCACTAAGTCTGCTTTCAAGGATTCCAATGGCAGCCTTGAGCAGTCAGAACAAAAACTAAATTATTTTAATGAAGCAAATTTGATTCATACATAGTGTGACAGCTGATGTCAGAAGAACGTCCTCTGTTAATGTTTTAGATGGTTGTTATTACTTGGGTGATTTGACAGAATCCCACATGGCTTATGAAAATAAGACAGGCAGATATCAGGGCAGAAGTGTACATGTGATAGCGCTGATGAGAGTTTTGCCTTGAGCATTGCAAGGAGTGGCATTTCTAAGTAAAGATACTTAGTACAGGTATCTTTTTAATGCTTAGGGTTCTTACTATAGGAGATTCATTTTCCCATTCACACAGATGCACAGGCTGTTGATACTGACTTACATTATCTTACTTTAAACCATAACCATTCTATTTTGTGACCTAGGGAAACTCAGTGCGGCTTTATGAAAGTATTTAGTTACTCTGATGGGTATAGGCTACCTTCAATGATATACTAAATATTAGCAGTAATGTCAGAACTTTAGATAACCAGATGGTAAAGGATACAAATAAATTGTGAAGAAGCAGAAACATTATAACCATAATTTAAACATTTCCTGCAATCTACATAACCCACATGAATAACAGACACCATGTATTGTGTGCTTGTGGTGTGCCAGACAATGTTCTTCTAAACAGTCCAAATATTTCATCTTACGTTGTCATCACAACAACTAAATGAAATGGGCATGTATTATTTGTGCATTTTATGCAGGAAGATGGTGAGGATCAATGACTCAGAGTACTTTGTTGAAAATATCTCACATAAATAGTGAAGATGGGATTTAAAACTGCTTCATGCGATAAAGAAGTTTAGGCATTTTTCCCTTTTGCTAAAATGTACTTCTTCCCAATCTGCTAAAAATTCTTACAAATGCCAATTTAGGTACGAAATTTCTCTCTCTCCTCTCCAGACATTTTTCTTTCCTTTCCTACATGATTTATGCATCACTGATGAAAATAAGACTAAAATCAAATTGTTTATGGGTAATTCCTCTCAGTTTCAAAAATTTTTAGAAAATTTTGACTTGGGATTGAACTTATGTGCTCTCCTTTCTGGACATTTTTTTTTTTTTTTGAAATGTGCTTTTTAGGAAAAGCCAACTCATCGATTATGGACAAAGAAAGTCAAATAATCCCTGTGTTTGATGACACTTTTAGGCCAAGCAGCTTTTTTAGAAGCTGGAAGAGACCACCAGTGAAGAAAGAATTCCCTTTTATCCCTGCATATAAATAGCACCTAAGTAGCTTCAGCAGATCTGTAACAATAGCACTACCTCACACTGCTTCAGACAGACCTGAAACAATTGTGGATAGGTTAAACGTTCTAAAATGTATTATAAAATTACATGTCACAGAAGCTGAGAGCCAATTTCCATTACAACATAGCTTTCCTATGTAGAAATTGAGTCATCTCTATTTTGGTAACCACTCTTTATCACCAAAGATAATTCAGGCTGTATTTTCATCTTCAGGATGGAGGTGAGAGGATCGTCCCAAGGTTTTTACTTACAAAATTGCACTTGACAAAGCAGGCAGAGGAAATAGTGACAGATACCCCGGTGCTTTCATTGAGCTTATAGTTTGAAATTTTGATACAGAAGGTTTGACTTAAATACATTACTAACCAGTTGTTTTCATTACATTACTACCTGAATATGACTTGGCTCCTCATAGGTGATGACAAAAGTTTTACTGAATAAAATGAGTGAGTGAAAAGTCTTAACTTCTCATATTACTACACAAGTGACATTGCATGTATCTAATCTTCATAAATCATTAAATGGAGACATCTATTCATAAGCACATTGTATCAAATTAGGGTAAAGAGAAAATACAGCCACAGATATTTTACTGTTCTTGTCTATAACCATTATTAACTAACATTAGTAAAAGGTAAAATTAAGGTCCAAATGATGGCAATTTTACCTACCTGAAACTACAGCATTCATGTCCAGTTTAGTTAGCCTTTATTTACCGTAGGTACAATTAAATGCAGCATTTTGAATTCTCAACGTATAAGCTCTATCCTCCAAAATTTTCTTACTTAAGCTAGTACATTCCTTTTGGAAAGATATTTGGAGAATACTTAGAGATCTAAAAATAGATCTGCCATTCGATCCTATAATTCCTTTATTGGGTATATATCCTGAAGACCAAAAATCACATCATAATAAAGATATATGTACCCGAA